>JABASI010003505.1:0-16321 GCA_019776505.1 Tomocerus nigrus
GTTTGAGTAGTCGTCTTTGTTTCGCGAAGCCCGCATGGTCTGAGACGAAATAAGGCCCATATTCTTAAATGAAAACTCCCACTCTCACTCCCCCTCCCACTCACATTTTGTCTGTGTTTTGTTTTAATAGTGTGAGGGTGAGTGAGAGTGGGAGTTTTCCGAAATTTTTGTATTAAGAATATGGGCCTAAGATGAAATCAGAAAGAGAAAAGGAGACAGGACGGGACGGGAGAATTGAGCCGAAGTCGCTCGCTTGGATTTCGGGTGAGCTCTCTTTCTCTCTGCTGAACTGAAGTGAAAATGTGAGAGGGGATAGCAGGAGCACTGCCGTCCTTTTCCCGGGCAACTGCTCTACCTGCCACTCCCGCGACACGACAGGACATGACACTCCCCCTTCGGCTCCCTCCCACAACTCTACCTTCCTTTGACGACACTCGACTCTACCTTCTTCCCTAAACTAAACACATCAATTCACTTTCTAGCGATTAGTCGGCAAGGCGAGACTCCCGTTCTCGTCTACAATCTCCTGCCTGGCCTGGCCCTGGCCTAGGCCGAGGCTCCTACAACAGCTAAGAGCTAACGCCTCGGAAATGAGTTTTACCTGTGCATGCCAATCATATGTACGCACCTTGATTCCCACCCGGGCGGACCCGCAAAACTCTCTCCCAAACCGTCTCACCACACCCGTGTAAAACCCAAGCCCAACGCTGTACAAAGTACAAACCCATCCAATCGGATTAAAGTACATCGTCTGCTGTAGTTGTACGTAGTTCTACTCTTCTACCCTTTTCATTTGCAATTTCTACTTGCAAAATGAAATTCCCTGCTGCATATCTGTATTCTTTAAAATGTCCATGAAATGAGATCCGTTGAAATAGAATTTGTATGAAACTAAACTATGCATCTACATTAAATGATTACTATCCTAATATTATGCTGTTGATTGAAAGGATGTTTCACTGGGTTTATTTTATTTTCAGAAATAATTGTCTTTCATGAACATTTTTGGCTTTTATGAAACCATTTTGTGAAGTCAATAAAGACATTTTTTGGAAACAATTTGTATACTTACATTCAAATTAAAACATTGAATTGTTCATCCCTAGCCGCCTAGTCCCCGCATCCCGAATCGCTAAATATTTTGTCATATTATTATATTATGGTTTCTCATTCCCTGTTGCTGACTATGTCCCATTGGTGACTGGCATTGACATTCGTGATCGTGATGTGATGAGTGGTTGGGGGTTGGGATTGACTTTGACGCAGCGGAAACCTGAGAAGCAATTCTACGGCAATTAATGAGATCACTCTTTCTGACAGTATAGCCAAAGGCAGTCGACACAAAGCAATTCATTGAGTAATCCATTTCCCGTCGCTGCTCTCTGCACCTCTCACACTTTGGCTCCTTTTCCCTTTGGCACCGCTTTCTTTCGTTCGTGGGATGGGAATGATGGGATGATGCTACGGAAAAACTGTCAAGTGATTTATCAGATTTTTTGTGCTCCGCAGAACGATATTATGCGATGCCTTCCTTATCTCTCACTCTCACTAGTTCTTGCTGCCTGCCTGCCTGTTGAACATCTACTCTACTCAGTCTACTCTTCAAGACTCCGTCCGTCCTCCTGTATAGCTTCCATACTTCCATGTATCAGCCCAATCCTTTTATTCTTATTATCTTCATCTCATCATTATGCATGCATCCCACCCAGCATCCCTCCCTATAGGTATCTGGCACACAATTCACACATTCATAAATGCTCCTCCGACCCAAAATCACAAGTGCTAAAGGCAAGGCTCATTATTATTTTAATAGCAAGCTAGTTGGGATTTTATTTTAATCTTCCGCTTCCAAGCATATCCGACTTCATCCGAATATCAACCTACCTACCTACACAACATAATTATCCAACTGCTATTCTGTGATCTGCACTGCATTCCTCCATCCACTGCCACTTCATAAGTTACAGTGAAATCTGTCAGCAAAAGAAATCCAAAAACCGGCTCAATCTGCCCCGCATAGACTACATACTTCATACTACTATACTGCACTACTACTACATCAATCAACTACATGTAATTCATTCTGTTTGTTTTGGATGAGGGATTCATTAAATATAATACCTATTATTATTATAATTATTACTATAATAATATAGTACTGACTACACTCTACACTACACCGCTTTAATGATTTTATACCAAAAGAGTTCATACTTGTTCATTATCTCTTGACCTTTTAATTCGAGAATGTGTCTGTGAGCCGAGTATGAGCAATTATTTATTTGCTGTACTTTCCCCTAAGAAAGATTTTCATCTTTAGCTTCTTACCGTTACCTTCCTTCTTTTATCATTAACCGTACAAAAACCATTTCATCCTCTTTTACAAGATTCCCAAATAATCGGATTCTACTGTATATTAAATAGTGACTGTATACTATTATGCAAGAGAATCGGATGACTTTTCTCAATTCTATCTGCCCACTTTCTTTCTGTTTGGCTTAGTGGCATAAATGTATATAATTTTATAGTGAGGGAGTGTGTGTGTGACATAACGAAATACCCGGCCATGGTTCTACTGAACTGAACTAGTGACTGACTGACTGAGAATAGGAAATGAATGTAGCTGGCGTATTATAGTGGGAACGGAATTGGGTTAGTAGGGACAGGGAGGGATAGGGCAGGCCAGGCAGGTAAATACCTGGCTAAAAATGATTTTCAAGTCTCTATTAAGTGGGAGAGTGGAAGTATAGGTACCTAACCTGCCTAGGGAAGGTAAACGTATAGTCACCGTCATCTCACCACAGCTACAGGACAGACAGACACAGACAGACAGCTATAATAAATAGGCAGTGGCACTTTTGCAGAGTGAGCTGAATGGAGCAGTCAAGCGAGCGAAGAAGTCTGGCTGGATTGGCAGGGGAGCCAACGGACGGACTGAGCTAGCTAGCTGGCTGTGTGAGCGGAGTAGCTGAGCGGAGAAGGGAGAAAAGAGTGAGAAAGAGAGAGAGAGAGAGAGTGAGATGGGGAAATCGGGCTGGCCGGGCATTGGGATGATAAGACGGGCATTGTCGGACGGCGTTGGACTTGGAGACTATTTATGAGAGTTAATTGAGATGTAATTGGGATGGAAGGTTATGTATGAGGATGATGATGGATTTGTTAATTAGCGGATTAGCGGGTAGCAGAGCTGTTCGGAGACGGAAATCAAAACAGCTGAATGTAAACCTCACGATCGATCAACTGGGCTGCACATGCGAACTGCCCGGAAAATGGCGGACAGCCAAATCCTCCGACGAAAGTCTCTCAGTCCAAGAAATCCTCTTCCGCCTTGCGAGGACTGAGCCTGACACTCGGAGAAGATGTAAAAATGTGGTTGTTGGTCCTGATTGTGATTTTGGAGCCCTGGCTGGCCCCCCTCGCCGCTGGCCAGAAGGAACACGACATTTACATCGCGGGCTTCTTCCCCCTCACTCCCAATGCCACCAAAGGCGACGTCGGAATCGGGGTCCTTCCTGCTGTCAAACTCGCCATCCACGACATCAACAGGAACCGAGAGATCCTTAAGGGCTACAAACTCCATATCACCTGGAATAACACTCAGGTACTACCCGCCTCCTACTCACTTCCTCCTAGTTCTCCCTGTAAATGCCCGCCTCATTTACTCCTCTCTTTTCCTAAACCAACTTCGTCTATCTCTTGAGATGTAAACAGTCCGTTCGTATAAGTCCATTCCGTCAGTGGAAGTCAATTGAACGTTGGTTGATTTTTCTTTGCAGTGCGATGCGGCGGACGGGATGAAATTGTTCTTCGACATGATGCACGAGTCGCCGAAAAAGGTGATGTTGTTCGGAGACGCGTGCAAGGAGGTGACGGACCCGATCGCCAAGGCGTCTCGTCACTGGAAGATCGCGCAGTTGTCCTACGGAGACATGCACCCGATGTTCAGCAAGAACAACTACCCGAATTTATTTCGGATAGTGCCGTCGGAGAACGAGTTCAACGCCCCGCGCATCGAGCTCCTGAAGACGTTCAACTGGACGCGGGTGGGGACGCTGTACCAGAACCAGCCCGAGTACAGTTTGGCCCACAACAAACTCGTCGGCGACTTGGACGTCGAGGGCGTCAAGATCGAGGCCGCTCAGAGCTTTGCTGACGACATCACCTACCAACTCCACAAGTTGAAGGAGAAGGACGTTCGCATCATCCTCGGAAACTTTAACGAGACTTGGGCCAGACGCATCTTTTGCGAGGTTCCTCATCCTCAACAATTCCAACTAACTGTTAACTCTTAATTACGAAGATAATTTACGCATAATTAATTAATATCTACTTGATTGTTCAGGCATACCGGGAGAAATTGTACGGGAAGAAGTACCAGTGGTTGATCGTGGCAGCTTATAATCCTCAGTGGTGGCGGAAGAGAGACGTCAATTGCACGGAGGAGGAGGTGGAGGCAGCGCTGAAGGGGGCGTTGCTTATGGACCTTCAGCCTCTCAGTTCCAGCAACGCCGTCACCGTCTCAGGAAATGTTCGGACTCGATTATAATTTATTGTGCATAGCTAATTACGTGAAAGTAGGAATTAGTGTTAATCGGATGCTAATTGGCGGGAACGGCTAATTTGCAGACGGCGTCGGAGTACAAGGAGCTGTACGAAGTGGTTCGACTGGGCGCCTACTCGCGATTTCACGGCTACGCTTACGACGGGATCTGGGCCATCGCCCTCACCCTCCACAACATCTCCAAATACTTCCCACCCAACGACAATCTCAGAAACCGAAAAGATTTGCTCAACGCTTTTCGCTATCACGACGAAAACTGGGAGAGATCCTTCCTCTCCGCCCTCGAGGCCACCAAATTCAACGGCGTCACTGTAATTCCCATTTCCAAATCTCTCTCTCTCTCTGTGTCTCAATTTGCATTTTATTCCGTGGCTGCCTTGATGATATTATAATTTGTTGTGTGTTGTTGCTCCCCTCCTCCAGGGTCCTGTACAATTCCGAGACAACGGACGAAAGGGCACCGTGCTCATCAAACAGTTCCAGGGTTTGTCTCTTTTACTCCTTATAATGTCATAAGATTTATTTAAAGCACCTGTTGTAGGTCATAGCGTACGTGTGCTATAATGTCATGGTGGATAGTGAAAGGAGTGGCACTGATCTTTCCAGCTTTCAATACTGTCAACGCGGAGGTGAAGGTGGGCGAGTTCGATGGCGTCACGCAGACCTTGAATCTCTCCAAAGGTAAAAGAATCGTTTGGAATGGAAAAAACCCGCCGAAGGATCAAACCATTGTGGTACGTCACAATTAATAACTATTATATCATACATAACAACATCCTCACAGTCTAAAAATGTCTAAAATGATCAAATGAAAAAGTAATCTTTCGAGATTAGGCAGTATAGTTGAGTTGAAACATCTTCCGCTTAGTTTTTGTGGAAAGTTTTTGTGGAAGACTGTAGTACTTTTTCCAACACAATGGCAAATTCTGTTAAATGCTATATAATTACTATTGAAACTTGTAATGTATCGTAGTTTGATTGAAACATTTCCTGATATACCATAATACAGTAGTACAAGTACAATACAGTAGTATGCACGCAATTTTGTGCGTACACACGAGCCTATGTGTAAGATTTATGTGCACATCTGTACAGAAATATTATTTACTTACTGCATACGAAACCTTAAATTAGACCATACCGAATTTTTTGTCATAGCGTCGGGGGAGATTGACATATGACGTTGCAATTGAATTAATAATTAAGACTGAGAAAAAGAGCGCTGCAACATTCCCGCATAAGCACTCACACTTACAAATAGGAGGACGCCCATGAAGAGAAGCATGAAAATGTAATTTGTGTATTTGTTGATTTCAGATAATCGAGCACACTCGGGTAAACATCACTTTGTTCGCAGCAATGGCGACGGCATCGTCGGTTGGCATCCTTCTCGCCTGCTTCTTCCTTGCCATCAACATCCGCTTTCGCAATCAAAGGTACGTAAAAAGTTTAGTGAGTGCAGTGGCGGGGCGGAGGACGCGTGAGCTAATTAATAAAGAAGCTAGGAGCGAACGAGGTGGATGAGTGGGTGACGGGCGAGTGAGGGGAATGTGGGTTGTTGGTTGCAGGTACATCAAGATGTCCAGTCCGTACCTGAACAATCTCATAATCATCGGATGCATGTTCACCTACACTTCCGTCATCATTTTGGGTCTGGACAGCAAGTTGACGTCGATCGACGCCTTCCCCTACATCTGCACCGCCAGGGCCTGGGTCCTCATGGCCGGATTCACTCTCGCCTTCGGATCCATGTTCTCCAAAACCTGGCGAGTCCATTCCATCTTCACCAATGTTAAGATTAACAAGAAGGTCAGCCCACCTTAACTAATTAACCCACCAAGGCATTTCGACATCCTTAGATTGACATTCGTTGAAGACACAATAAATAAGGGATTGATGAAATTGATGATGGCGTTTATGTAGGTCATTAAAGACATGCAGCTGTTCATTGTGGTGGGAATTCTGTTGGCTATTGACTTTGCCATTATGACAACATGGCATTTCTTTGATCCGATGTACCGGGAGACGAAACAGCTAGATCCCTACGTAAGCCGCTGCATGCACTTTTGCAATGTTTGAAAAATAGTTTTAAAATTATAATAAGATTTAATAATGAATGAACTGATATGCAGGTGAATCCTAAAAACGATGACATTCAAATAATTCCGGAAAATGAGTATTGTAAAAGTCAGTATATGAGCTACTTTGTCGGATCCATTTACGCTTACAAGGGACTTCTCATGGTACAGTCACATCACAACTAATTACCCATATCAGAAAATCTCATAGGAAATACAAGTACTTAGCAACGAGTATTTTCTAGTATTTTAGAACTAGTGTTTATGGGACGTTTCTCGTACTTTAGTACTAGTACTTCAGTACGAGTTGAAACTAGACACATTACAACTAGTACTATTCTACTTGATTTCACTCGTACAATAATATTAGTACTAAAATTTCAAGAAAACTATTTTAATTTATGCTTTCATATGCACTCAAACTCAGTGAACATAATAACACTTTATTAAACTTGTGGTCAATAAAAATCAATCAAAATGATGCCTAGGTAGGTATTTTCTAATAATGGAGTCTGGTCCTGCAAAAATACAACAAAAAATTGTAAAGGCATGGTCATGTTTGATAGACAGATCCGGAAGAAGAGGATATCTTTGTATTCTTCATTTGCAATCATCGTGTTGTTGAAAATATCCGGATGGACAAAAAGAATCGGGGGCTGGCCATTACTTTCCCAAAGCGTCTTCCAGCAACAACGACGAAGACTTCCTCTTCGACAACCAAGAGTATCCCTTCCCCTTTGGAGTTAGAAGTAGTTCTGACTCAATTTTGTTTCAGGCTCTAGGAAAAATGCCCGTGGCCAATCACTTAAATCGTTTTTGCGCAAGGTGAGGACCCTAAGGTAATCTAACCTTGCAGATTTTTCTACCTAGCCTAACTTGACCTAACGTGGCCTAACCTAACCTAACCCAATCTAACTCTGCGAGGTTAAATTACCTTGCGATCTTTACCTTGCGGAAACGTGTGGCCGTCGCGTCGTTCGACCAATAGAACACCCGCCGCACCCGCTCCAAAAGTGTCTGACGAACTCTTCCAAATGAAATCCTCCTTTAACTCATCCAATCGACGTACAACGCTCACTCCTGCCCCGCCTCCAGCCTCTCTCCCGCAATGCATTTGACATCCTTCAGTTACTCCTGTTGGGGATGTCAGGGCAGGTAATGCGGAGCAATCGACGTTGGCATTGGGCCGAGAGCGTGCCAAGGAGTTGGTGGGGCGGAGGGAGTGAGTGACGGAGAAAGGTCATGGTCACGCAAAATATAGTCCAGACAGATGTGATGTGGGCATTCTGCTTCTACTGGATGATTTGAAGGAGGATTCCAGGAGACTTTGTCTTACCCAAAATTTTTGGAGCGGCCGTTCCATCGGTCGCACGATGGTCGCATTAATTGGAAATGTACATTTTCCTAGAGCCTGACAAAAAATAGAGTCGGAACATTGGACATTGGCCTCCATTTGAAGGACTATATACTCTAGGTTGCCAAAGAGGAAGTCCTCGTCGCAGTAGTTGTCGCAAGACGTTTCGGGAAATTAGTGGCCCGCCCTGATTCTTTTTGTTCAACATTGGCAAGGTGAGCCTTGGGGGCGACGGGCTCTGTGGTTCAGTAGCTCGTTTTGCCCGTCACGTTTGTTCGGAGACGCCCATGCAAAAGCAGAAGTCAGGATGTTTGCACACACGGGTACGATGTTGTTCAAATGAGAAACTTCGGTGCATTTTTTTGTTATTTTGAAGTAAGTAGTGGCTTACTGTTCCTGGGGACGGGGGAAGTTACCATAGAAGTGTCTCGGTGCCATGGGTATTTTAGCACTAGTTCTTTTATATCAGTTCATACGAGTATTAATTTATCTGTAAATACTAGTGTCTTAGTAACTGTATTTAAATACTAGAAAATACTTTTCAAAACATACTTTTATACTCGTATTTACTAGTATTTTAGTACAGGTGTACTAAAATACTAGTAGAAAACAAGTACAATGATACCACTTATTCGATATGGGTAATGTGCCTAGTCTGAATGTGGGCTCGCCGATATTAACTGGGGATGTGTGTTTAGATGTTTGGATGTTTTTTGGCGTGGGAGACGCGGCAAGTGAGCATCCCGGCACTGAACGACTCAAAGTACATCGGGATGAGTGTGTACAACTCGGTGATGATGTGTCTGTTGGGGGCCCCCTTGTCCCACGTCCTCTCCGACAAACAGGACGCCTGCTTCCTAATCATCTCCACCTTCATCATCTTCTGTACCACTGCCACCCTCTGTCTCGTCTTCTTGCCAAAGGTACACCCTCCCTCCCCTCTACATTTGACTAAGATCAGCATTCCCCTCCCTATAATCATGAATTATCTACTCTCTCATCACCTAACTATTTTTGTAGGTAATCGAGCTGAAGAGAAACCCGAAAGGGACGATCGAAAAACGGCTGCGGACGACGATAAAGCCGCCGTTTGGGTCGGCCACAAGAAGACCTTCCGCCACATCCATTTACGAAAATGAACTCAAAGCTGCCAAACAGGATAACCAAAAGATTCGTAAACAAATACGCGAGGTCGACAGTGAGATTCAAGTGAGATTTTTCATTCTAATTTCAAGGGCGTGCCTTATGCAAGAACGTGGGATAAAGCCGCCATGGACTGTTGATAGTCCGTACATTAATTGCCTCGGTATATAAAAGTGTTTATTAACTTGAATGATGTTTTGGTTTGGCCCAGGCCTTAGCTAAGATATTAGGAGATGATGCTCAAGAAATTTTACATGATGCCATTCACAATTTGGCCATACCCAAGTCTGAAGTCCTTAGAAAAGAGGGTAACTTAATTTTCTGTACCTATACTCCTTTTACGTTTATGAGCTGTAGTCAGGATTTCTACTAAGCCTCCTAAATAAAAAAATTGATATCCCTTTGCTAAACTGAGTCTGTCGGAGGGAGGGAGACTAAAACGTACTAATTAATTACTAATTAATTACTGATGATGGGATTGTGTGCTTGTTTGTTGTGCGTGTGCTGATTAGATACGGACGTGAGTTCACTGTGCAGCCTCAACTCAGACGGAGGCGAAGATGTGTTCATTGAAAGCCCATTGAAGTATGAGTAATAAAATTAATAAACTAACGGGAGTCATAGCATAATTAACGAGTTAATTAATGACTTGATGCACGAGGAGTGAGGGAGTGAAGACTAACTGATTAATGATGGGGTGGGTGATGGTGTTGTGTAGGAAAGCAATGGCCAGTGTGCCCTGGGAAGGGCTGACAAGCTCCGTGATAAACTCAGCAAAGACAATCTTGTTCGCTCCAGCAGAAACGCTCACTCTCCCGAAGAAGACGGAAGTCATGGAGGAAAAGAGTCTTCCAAAAATCCCCGAGGAAGAGCAGCTGCCGCTGACGATGTTCCCTCTGACGTCCCGACTGAACAAGTCCGAGTACGACATCATCCACCTGGAGAAGACGCACTCGAAGAAGATGAAGGGCAGCAGCAGCGAGAGCCAGCTCGGCATTGTCACGCTCCTCGAGAACAACTCCTGCACCACTCAGGAAGAGATCTGGGCCATGCTCCGCAAGGAGCGCCGCTATCTCGACAGAAACCTCTTCCAGGGAAAGAGAAAAGCCAAAAGCCCCGGCATCGAAAAGAAGTCTCTCAGTGTCAAAAAAGTCCAGGAGGAGGAGGAGGAGGAGGAGGAAGAGTCCGTCGCCGAACGCGAAATCCTCTTCTCTTCCGACGGTGACTCCCTTTTGTTAATGCACTTTCCACTGTCAATCCAATTAGTCCCACTCGCAATTCTGTCTATCCACCTACCGATCATGCCAGGCAGCTCCCTATTATTTATGTCCTTCCATCGAACCCGACGCTACCCATTTTCAGAGGCAAGGAAAAACCAACCAACTATGAACATTCATTATTATGAGCGAAAAACTATACCAAAAATGCATAATAATTATTAACTCTTTGGAGAAGGCATTTAAGTGTTTTTGTTCAATGTTATTACGGGGTTTCATAAGTGCCGTTTTGGGACCCCAGAAAGTTTTGCATGTCAAAATAATCAATGTTCATAATATTATTATGTCCTGGCCATTTATACATGCGAGTGACGAATTAACCCATAACCAAAAAACCAAACCCACATAAAAATAAATCCCCAAAATCGAATTGTATTTTTGACCAAGATCATAATATGTACACTTCTTTGATTGTTTTATATTTAATTCAGTTAGCTACTTTTACATACCTAGACTGTGAGAGATTAAAATGTAGAGATTTTGGCCCCATGGTCCCATTGGGATGAAAATCCAACAATTTGAAAAGAATAATTATTCTGTAGGAGTAGGAGCTGTACAGAATAATATTTCCAAGTTCAAGCAACAACATAAACCCATCATGAACTAACTGAAATGAGTACCTGCGTTACAATAATATTTAACAGTAATAATAACCTAAAGTAAACCACCGCTTTCTTTTCAAAGTATATCATAATAATGTGTAGGTTTAAAAATAATATTTTCTCTCCAAAGTGGAGGGATGAGCTTAAGAGCTCGGAGCTGCAGAGATGATTTTAATAGTGTTGTATAATGTGTAGGTAGGTTGAACGAAAGGAGTTTACTAATTGGGTGATGTATTTGATTTCAGGGGATTTGCACCCGTTTTCTTCGTCTACGGGTCGGATTGACCGAATGTCTCTGAAGCGGCCGCACAGGGGTCACCACCACGCCCTTTCGCAGCACCACAGTGCAGGGGACGGGTCAGCGACGAAATTATCAAAGTACCGGAGCTACAGCGTTCCTCGGCGACTGGACAATTCATTGAACTTCAGTGAGATAAATTTGGACGTGAGTCTGTTGCCGATTTTTCAGAAGATTCTGAGTGAAAGGAAATCAGTGCGTGATCGCGAGCGTGAGACGAGGAAAGATAAAAGTTTTATGGTTTCCTGTCCGAACATCCTCATCAAATGTGATATCGTCGAGTATCTTTGAGTTCCTCAGCTTTTCTAATCCAATCAGTCAGTATCAAATGAATCAAATCAACTGCCCGCAGTAGCCTTAGCCCCCTAGAAAAACACTCGTCAAATGCAGAGCCAATCAGTCAATCGTTATGGTTGTTACAGTTATTATTATTATGATTCTAAGTGGACTTGTAACATTTCAACTGACTATTCTTTCCTTCGGTTCCTTCGTGCCAAGCAACGGTCTGACTTTCGATGGATGGATGAATGCTAATAATAATAATATTACGTTGTGACAGTTGTGACAGTTTTGAGTGCATGAGTGCGTCGTCAGTTCACAGTTCAAGTCGACATCTAACTACTACTACTAATTAAATATGCAGCAGCAAAGTCGTCAAGAGTTCAACAGTGTTGGTTAGTGGCGTAGTGTCGTTCCCCGTGAAAAAAGGTACAAAAAAAGGCTCCCGCTCAAACACCTCCCATTTATTTCTGACTAGAGTATTGTTTTTTTTGAGAATACAGAATTTGGATTGTCCAGCTCCTATTGCTGAAATTGATTGTCACCCACAAACTGAATATCAAATGAAAATAAGAGCTGGACATGAGTTGCTAAAACAATCCGCGCCAAAAAAACTTACAAAATTGGCATCAAAGCACTTAAGTTCCAATAAAATCCATCATTATTCCTTCTTCTTTGTCGCTTCCGCTGGCTTGTCCGCCCCCTTGTTTTCACCAGTCTTGGCTCCAAAAGCTCGGCTAATTGCATCAGCCAATCCTCCCAAACACAACGCACAGAATATGTTCTCGAAAGGAGCGAACGGGTCGTTGATCCCCAACAAAATCGAAGAAACCTGGCAATAGGGCATTCACTAGCATTAACTACAAACTCAGATTCATATTAAGGCAACTGCGCCAAAGATTTATTGCATATCAGGCTCTGCTCTTGACAATGATTCAGGCACCACACATGCATAGTTAGGGAAGCCCTTTTTATATATTTGGCATTAAAGCATTTCACTGTTGTTCTGTACCTTAAAGTAGACGAAAAAGACGACAATGCCGAGGTAGAGGAGACTGTGAGGAGCCGAAATGAAATCTGTCTTTTTGTCCAGAAGGAATATCACCGAAGCAGCGATGCAAGCCTTCGTCGGGCTGAAATTGTCATATATTTTTTTAATATTAGAATTTTGCATTTGGCCATAGTATTTCAATTCATGAACGAAAATCAGAAACGAATCAGAATTTCTCTTAAATTCGTAATTTAGTTATAAATGCAGTAAGTTCATAATTTAAATTGCGAAGCAAGGGATACGATACACAATATTTTATGTATAGCACAGTAGTGATTGGTCCCTTCTTTTGCGGTCAACAATGGTTAAGAAATAAATATAATAATATAATAGTAATATATAACAGTAATTACAAAGATGGTTGAAGAAGTTCGACAGCGTTAGGAGTCCATACACCTCTGAGGAGTCGCTGGAACATAATCAAGAAGCCAGCTCCGTTTCCTATTTGGGGAAATTAGTGTCAGAAAATTTTCTTTCATCGACAGAATCCATCTTAACCAACACATCAAAATCCAATATTTTGTAATTATTAGTGTTCGAGCTGACCTTTGACCGTTCCAACAATTAAAGCAATGAGGTAGCCGCTAGGAAAGACTTTGAGGGCATGCGTGACTCCGTCGTAAACCTTTTTGACTCGGTAGATTTCTTTCATCACGCTGAAGGCCAACTTAACCGGAAGGAACTTGCAGAGTTTGTACACCGCGTCAAACGGACAGTAGAATATCAAATACCTGAGATAGGTCATCATTCAGTCATTATTAATCTCGTAGAATGTCTCTTGACGTGTATCAGGTCAACTTTAGAATTCTGACATGGATTATGGACATATCAAAATGAAATCACCAGACGAGCGTGTAGAGGACCAAATGTTGGTTGGATTTAATGGCAGCAAGCACAGGCTCTCCCAAAAAGAAATTGGCCAGCATCCCTCCAGCAAAGATTTCGACCAGAGAGCAGATCCAAGTGGCCAGCGGGTGTTTTCGGGTAAAACTCACTCCCGCTATAAGAAATATCCACGTTCATTTTATTTGTCAAGACATGAGCATGCATGATGGCTACAATTAGAGGGGTTCATTATGTTAAGAGGGAGGAGGGGTCAAAGGTCATAAGTTGCAGCAATGTGTGGCTACCGGATCCGAGATCTTCCCGCACGTGCAAACAACAGAGCGCTGCATGGGCGATGTCAAAGTAGGGGAACATTTTCAGTTTGGTGACCTGGTTGGCCACATCGAGGAACACTTCGGGGTCCATGGCGGCGACTTTCCTCTCCCTCCCTTGCTCTCGATGACCACCTCTGGAGAATTTGCTGGAGGATAAGCTGGCTCGGAGTGGGCTGGATTGGTATGTTGGTTGGCTGTGCTGCCCGAGTCGGCGACTGCTGCACGATAACCAAGCAACAGGTATAAAATCACCCAAAGAAAATGGAGAGTCGAACTTGCAGAGCACTTACCTCGACCAACAGATTTCTGGGCTCAAGTCATCGCAAATAGAACCATCCGGGTTTCCTCGGGGAAACCCGAATGTGTCAGTCCCATGCGCAGGCCCGATTTTCCCGGGCTGTTTTTGAACATTTTTCTACTGTACAATAAGTCATGTAATGGCACATTTATTATCCATGAACAGGTAACAACAACATCCTTTGCAGGCAAAAGATTTGAACTTCAAACTTGTCTCTTTAGGTGTGTACGTGTGAGTGTGACGTGTAGTCAATAGTCCCTCCCCTGACACCTGAGCACATAAAAAGGAAAAACACGATAAGAATAATATTACAATTGCTGTACTTTCGGCGATTGCCGATTGAAGTTAGTTATGAGTATGACCCTACTGGCTTACTGATTTCAGAATATTATCTAATCTTGTTTAGGCATTTAATTTAGTTAGGCAAATTGTTATCTGTTAATCGGCGATAATAATAAAGATAAAGGTCACCACAATCCAGAGGAAGCAAGGCAGTAGTTTTGTTGGTTGTGGAGTCGAACTGTCGATTCGATTACTACTACTGATGGAGGAGTAACACAGTCTATTGATGTAGGACATAGGACGTTATGTTATAAATGTTATAATGTGTATATAGATTAATGGGAAATTAACTGAGATTGAAGTAATAATTATTATATTTCTGAATTCTGATCTGATTTGCGATTGTACCTATCACCTATATAGCTGCGCTCAGCTCACATTTCGTTCGTAACTATTTACACTACCTATCCTATGACTCTCTAACTCAACTGTATACCTATACAACCTAACTAATAATAAAATCCCCATCAAATTATGTGTGTGCCACATAATGTGAATAGTGCAAAAATAAACACACGTTCAATGTTGGAAGAGTTAATTCATTTGTAGGTAAAATGAACACGTGTAATATAATATACTTAATAATATCGCGTATTTATATGAACATAATATGAGGACATAATAAAATATAATAATTATTGCCGTCTTTCTTTGCGTAGAAGTCGTTGCAAATTGCAATTATTGTCTTCCCTCAGACCGGCCGGACTGGACTGGAGAGGAATCCCAAGGAAGGAGCTTTCCAGAGTCATTTAAAATTCATTTACCCAACAATCTTATCCTCCGATCATTCCACTGATTGGAAAAGACGAATTTAAGAAACGAAGAAATATATGATATAAAAGCCAAGTCTGAGGAAATATAATCCACTAAAATGCGTCTTTTAAAGCTGCTGACGAAGAGTGTCCGCTACAAGCCACAGGTTTCCTGTTTCATAGACCTGTTTACTGTATGGCAAATAAGCAATTAATTTAATTACCGTAGCAAATTACAGAAATTCACGTGCATAACGTTCTATATCAAATCTGTGGTAGAAGACTTTAGATTTGGAAAATCCTCTTGCATGTCTGGTTTATTACTTGTATATATTTGACTAATGTCTTTAACTTTTTATTCAGGTGTACCATTTTTCGACATCAACAATTAGAGCAGCGCAGTTTTACGACAGCCCAGAGGAAGCCGTTAAAGACATTCCGGACGGAGCCAAACTGCTTGTCGGAGGTGAATTTAGTTTTCCATTGATCGTGAGGGATCCTCATTTATTATTTTGACCAGCATATATTATTATCAATTTTTTGTAGGCTTTGGACTGTGTGGAATTCCCGAAAATCTTATTGGGGCATTACTGAAACAAAAAACGAAAGACCTCACAGTTGTGAGTAATAATGCCGGGGTGGATAATTTTGGATTAGGTTTACTATTAAAACAAAAACAGATCCGAAGAATGATCGCTTCTTACGTTGGAGAAAATGCCGAATTTGAAAGACAATTTCTAAGTGGCGAGTTGGAGGTGGAACTGACCCCACAGGTGATGCTTGTAACAAACAATTTAATTTAGACTAGGCACCGAAAAATCGGTGTTTTTAGGCCGTTATACAAAGCCCCTTTTTATTCCACGAAACCGCGTAGAATTTATATGCATGTCGAATTTCCTGAAAGAAAGACATGAATGCCCAAAAATAGCCAATTTTTTTGAATCATCTGACCACCCACTGCTCGACTGCTCCTAATTATAATGTGTCCTCTCTCCTGTTTCTCCTAATTTTAAATGAGAGCTTCCTCCATCAGAGACTCCCTAGAGACCAGCTAGCGGCAGATCCCCTTGGTAAAATTCAAAAAATGAAAATTGAAGTTGCTGACGTCACTATCAGTGCTTTTTCA
>JABASI010003506.1:0-16320 GCA_019776505.1 Tomocerus nigrus
ATTTGCGGCATTTACGGCATGCCGCAATTAAAAATCGTGCGGCATTTACGGCATTTACGGCAATTTACGGCAGGCGGCATTTACGGCACACTCGATACTCTGCTATCAATGCTAGCACGAGTGCCCGAACCTACACAGTTTTGTTCCTTGGTAAGCATACAGGTAGGTAGATCACTACATATCAGTTAAGGTTGGATAGGAATCTACCTTTACTATAGTGTAGATAGGTGGAACCGAGTCAGGGTCTGAAAAGAAGTGGTTCAGCCCGCAAAAATCCTCAGAATTTGAATCTATAGAACGACGATTTTGCTTCCAGTTCGTAAACATACCGTACTTTTAATGCAGTTCAAATTTGTAATACAGAATCGTCTTTTCTTTCGCCAGTAGGAAAAAGGAAATTTGAAAATTAAATTAATTTTAAGTGAACGAGTGCACCTGTCACGGTACGCTGCGGTCAGATTAATTTAATCATGGTCGGATATAACATATAAATTACAGGAAAAGTTGTTTGTTATGTTATTGGCATAGGTACCTATTTTTAAGATACGGCTACCAAATAACCCGGCTTTATTTACAACAATTTTATTTTGCAAAAATAGCTAGACAGTTCTACAAGATAGTGATTCATCGTTTGTTGTTGACTATCACATTGTATCATGAAAATAATCCTAAGTTTCAAATATTTATGCAAATTACGAGGCTCCTGTCACTGGGAAAAAGATCTGCATATATTTACTGACACAACTTATTAAGTAACTATTCTGGGGTATCTGAATCGAATATGACAAAGTTTACGAAACCTGAACATTATGATTTTCAAAATTATGAAAATGATCATTTATTTCCAAACTTTTCATCATTAGTTAAGGCGAAAGGAAAATAAGTTTGAAAACCCAATAAAAACGGTTACTAAACATAACTAGCCTTACAAAACTGTAAGGCATTTCCAAAAATTGGCTAAGTTTTCGGTCCAGGAAGCATGGCATGTCCCTTGACTTTTGTCATTTTTACAAGCATTAAAATGACTGCAACAGCAAAGATTACGATGCCGTTTCGGACATCGTCAATTGTGTTGGGATTATTAGGCATTTTCATGTATCTCGACTCTACGGAGTTTAGGATCGGATAAAACTGGATGAGATTTACAAAGCACAACTTGTTTTTGAGGATCCTGCTTTCCAATTAAAGCTTTGCGTTAACTCTGTGTGCCTGTAGTCCAAGATAGACAAGTTAGATATGGAATATTACTGCGAAGATATTATGAAATCTTCAGATATATCCAGTTATCATTATGAGAAATTTATATTTTTATCAGTTATTATCCGTATGCTATTATTTAAATTATCATTTTTAATTTCTTTACCAAGACCTCATTATGGTGTAAGTTATGTTCTTATAAATAAGTTGCAGCAGGAAAATTTAAATACAACACTTAAATTTGATCAAATCAATTTTCCCATAATTATAGGGCATAGGGACCGTCAGAAAACAACGTTCCCAGATATAACTTCATTTACATTAAGGATTTTCCGACACCAGTTACATGCTACCAATACTAATGAGATTAGATAACTAAGCGCAAACCTCACAGGCTAGAGAATTCTTTTTTAAGTCATATTTAGTGGACTGTATATAAGCACTTCTGTACTGATGGTGTGATGATGGGTAATGGGAAAAGAGTCACATTTTTTGTGGGAAAAGAGGGAATAAATAGAAATATTTCCTTTCGCTTCGTACTACAAAATTACTCAAGGTATATAGTGTAAAAAGGTACTGAAAATGGAAATCACATCATCATCTTTCTTCAATTCAATTTCTTACTTATCAATTAATTATGCACGAAAGTTATAGATACATACGTAGGTACTGATAATGATATTTATAAGGAAACTTTCTACTACAGCTACAATGGGATCGGCTGTTATCATGTTCTGTTAATGTCACAACCCGATAAAAATGTTCTGCCATGAGCCTCGGACTAAAGTGAGCTCTATTTTATATTACAAATTTTTATACTGCATTAGAAAACTAAAGCATTTCTCTAAATTCCGTCTTCTTAATGCACATTTAAAATTACCAAGAAACAAACAAACAGACGGTGATATTCCTTGCAAAAAGGCAAACAGGCCCAGAAATCAAAAGGCATATGGTGCTATCTGTTTGCCCTTTTCCTCCCAAAAAGGCATCCTTTTTCCTGTCCTCCTTTATATATAAAAAACATTGCGACAGGTATTCCAGTTAACATAACATAAATAATAAGCTCACGTAGAGAATTTTAAAAATTATAACCAGCAGTTCTTCAAGCTATTGCATTCTAAATGGTGACCACGTACACTAGCATTTGATTCTTCTTCTGTAACAATGATTTCATACAAGCGCCAAAGATAATTATCAACAACTAGTTCTAAATACCAATAGTTAACTACGAATTACTTTACTATCTAATATTTATTTAATCACCAGTAGCGATATCAGAATAATTATTACTTGCCAAGTATAGTTTCGTGGAAACCAAACATCCAGCGTAAATATAAATCAGAAAAGTTGTTGCTACATAATTCAGGAATTAGGAGAATATTTTCCTCATTTCGAAACCAATGAAAAATTACCAACAATGTTACGTAATCATATGCGGCAGACACAAGGCAGGAATAATCAAAACAAGTTCTTATAATAGGGAACGTGAAGAGTGAATTAGGTAACAGGCACCACAATTTGCAGTATATAATAAGCATGGCTTAGATCCGGTAGTTTCAGTTTCAGATTTAGATTTATTTACGTGTGCATAAAAACATCGTTCATGGCTGTTTTATGTTTCATGTGAAATCAAGAAATGAAGTACTATTAATTACCCTTCAACTGCTCAATTAGTCTGTTCATTTTGAAATCGTAGTTTATCAGTAAAAGCATCAGTAGGAATAAATAACTCAGTTTTGGGAATCCAGCCGTCATGTATTATTATTATCGGTTTTTATAATGCCAAGAATATAACTACATACTTCCGTGGGCTATATTATTTCATCATACAAGGCAATTTAAAATAATTAATCCTCATAATCTGCGAAGGTGGCTACCTATTTCGCAACAAGCTAGTCTATTCTTCATATAAAAACTTGTAACAGGCAACTTGTGATGTAATACTTGATTTTGTTCACTAACATCAATGTTTCAGTATTAATGCATTGTCTGAGGTATAGTCACACTCCAGGTTTTTCAACCCACATTTAAATACTGCAGTTAAAGTATCTACTGCACACAGCTTGCCGGACTGTAGCAGCTTTGCACATTCATGCAACTACTTTTCACAGCAGATGACCGCATTTAAAAATATTTTGTATGAGGATAAAATAATAAGTGCCAAAATGACGGTATCAGAGCATCACTAATAAATATTTACCAACTAGTAAATGGTCCCGCCGCTCTCTAAAGCTTTTGTTTTAAATTTCCAGTGAAATTGTTTTGAGTTCAGATATATACCTTACTATATGTTATTTATATGTTAACCTAATGTACGTAATACATTTTTGAGAAAAAGGTCACACACTTACTACAGTTTTACCAGAGTGTGGAGTGTGACGTGAATTCCTCCTGCCGTAAATTAGGTAAATGCCGCACGATTTTTAATTGCGGCATTCGTAAATGCCGTAAACTAAAGGTGTATTTGGTTATTTGCGGCATTTACAGCAGGCGGCATCAAAAAATAATTTACGGCCTGCCGACTTTATACTTTGAGTTTTACTAACCTACGTATTATGATGCTGCAAAACATGTTATATTTATATACCTACCTTTAAATTAAAGGTGCCAGAAAAGAAAGTGTGGAGTATTTGAATTATTGACATTACATGTAAAGGAGACCCCTTTGAACTACTGCAAGAATCACCGTATCGAAAATCTGAAATACGGAAAATGTTCATAGAGTTACTCTTTACAATCGCATTTTGAATAATCCTGATTTGTTGTAAATTATGATTTTGAAAAGAATAGCTTGCCCCAAAATTGGACAATAATTATTTTCAGAATCATAACTTCCAAATGAAGTACCCAATCAAGAACATTCGACACACGATATTAGACAGTACCTTTATGAGCATTTTGTGTATTTCATAGTTTCGCTACGATAACTCGTTCAATAGTTATATCGATTTCAAAAAGCGTCTTTTTTACATGTAAATGTCAATAATTCAAATATTCCACACTTTCTGGAGGGGCACACTTAAGTGAATATTTAAACTAACGTTTTCTAAAATATGTAAATGGTGTGTGATCTTATAAACTCTTACAATAAACGGCATCCAAAAATACGTATAAAACGATATGCATGGGTATGTAAATATATGCGCATCATATAAGGTCAGCACCGTTTCGGTAATTATGAATGGGTTGTTAGGCTAAGAAATAAAATAGCTTTACGAACTCTGATAAGAGTTCCATAATCTTTATTAAAACTAGGAAATTATTATAGCATACGTTATGTTTTATTCCACGACATTATTTTTCAAAGTGCTCCTTGATGATAATAAAAAAGTTCTTAAGGTATAACACCAAGAAGGTCATTAGTCATATATCATAGTTTTGGGATTAAAACTGATGGTGAAAATTTTAAGGCTGCGCAATTACATTTTTGGGAGGATATCCAGCCTTCTGTCCCAACTTCAATGCTTGTATAAATAATTCATGTGGCGTCTGAATTAAGTTATCAATGTCCGGTACATATTTTCTAAATTTCGAGCTGATGTTCATGAGAA
Source organism: Tomocerus nigrus (assembly GCA_019776505.1). NCBI lineage: Eukaryota > Metazoa > Arthropoda > Collembola > Entomobryomorpha > Tomoceridae > Tomocerus > Tomocerus nigrus. Next base: position 4,749 of record JABASI010003506.1, read on the forward strand.
ATTTTCCGCCTTCGTCGCTAAGAAGCAATTTAGTTATCATATTTAGTTGTATGAGTATTTCTTCTGCGTCTTTGTCAAAGTAAATTAATCGAAATGGGTACAAAGAACAGTTTTCTCCAAGTGCAATTAATGCACTGGTAAATTCCTTGAAATCGACGTATTTTCCTGGTGGAATATTAAATAACTCTTCGGTATTTTTCTTCAATTCTTTTCCATCAAAATTATGAGGATTCATTAAATTGTAAATCCCTTCCGGCACATCATCTCTGAAAAACATTTCGATACTGACCTTGGCACAAATATCGACAGGGATGACGGGAGCAGCAGAGGGATACGGCGGCTTCATCCCAGTTTCCACCAAAGCCAATAGAAGGTTGTAGAAATGGTTGTTTTTAAATTCCATCTCACCAGTTTTACTGTCAAAGATTATCAACGGAAATCTGCATACAAAAATGGGAATTCCTCTTCGGATTGCTTGACTCATTAATTTGTCACCGATGAATTTTGTCACAGCGTAGCCCATGATGATTCCATCTCCGTTGTTATCTTCTTCTATTAATTCTTCGGACAAAGTCGTGTCAGTTTCCGAAAGTCGGTTGCAGCCGAGAATCGACGAAGCATAAAAAATACGCTTAACTTTGCCGGTTGTGGCAAATTCCAGAATTTTCAGTGTTCCCAACACGTTGACCGTCCTCAAGTCGTTTGGTTTGTCAACATTCTTTTGATACATTTCCAGATGATGACTTTTTACCGCCGAGTGGATAACGGCGTCAACTTCAAGACAAAGATCTTCGTACTGAGACATTTCGATTCCTAATTTTTCCTGAGACAAATCCCCAGTTACCAAAATTGCCCGTTTTTCAATATCATTCTCAACAGCCAAATCGCTGAAAATCTTTTCCGCCAGTTCCACAGCTGATTTCCTCACCAGACAATAAATTTTCAACTCTGGTCGTTTCAGAAGATTCTTTAGCAAGTGAGGACCTAGATTTCCAGTTACTCCAGTAAGCAAAATTACTTTACATTCTGATACCTTTGGTATTTCTCCAAAACTTTTGATGTGTGGTGGTAATGAGGAATCTTCCTGAATAAGCTTGGTCAGAACGGGGTCCATTTTAATAAAAGTTTCTGAAGGACAGAAAAGCAAAAGGAGTAGACAGTTATGCCCGATTAATATAAATAGTTGACGTCTTTTTAAAAATCGTCTAGAATGCACTTGCTTTTATATACGTTTACAAATATAGCAAATGTAGCAAAACTACTTTTTCTTACTCAGTATAAATAACGTGGTTTATTTTATAATGTGTTGCAATTTAATACGAAACATGAGACTAGATTATTTTAGTAAGATTTATGTTTATAAAAATTCTTTGGCTCTTACCAGATGTCAGATTGGAATTATAGGTAGGCAACTTCTCATAATTAGTCCATCACTGATTCTACTTTGCTACTGCACGAAAAAAAAAAAAAACAAAGTGAATACGCATACGTTCCAGGCGCTCCGTGACTTGTGGCACGTTACATAAAGTAACTAAATATGTGTATAAGGTTCGGGTTGATCGACTACAAAAAGAATTTACTCAGAGTCGACTGAACTAAACTTCTGGAAAGGGAAATCTGGAATCTGGGAAATACGCCAACTTTACTGCTCAGAAGGTTTAACTTTACCCTAAACGAAATTTTATCTCAACATGCAGTATAACTTTAACAACCAACGGCTACTTTACCCGCTTGATTACAGCAAATTAATACAAAATTAAGTAACAAATTTATCTTGTTATATTATTGCTATGTATTGCATGCACATTGTTATCAGCATCATTAATCAGTAATTTCTCCATTCCCACGTCGCAGGTTAAGAAGGCAGAAGTGGCATCACAAAACACATCAAACTACCTAGGCAATTATACAGTATAGAGTAGTTATTTTTTTTCACACTATCGAATTTCCCACATAACCATTAGGTACACAGAAAAGTAACTTGCTGTCTATTTGAAGTCAGTTATATGAATGCTGAATTATGTAATGTCATAGATATACCTAGTAGAAATAGTTAGAAGGTTACAATATCCATTGGTGGATTTTCCATTTCTTTTAGTGGATTTTCAATTACTACAAAAACGTGAGAGGACTTACACCCTGGATAATGGTGTAATGTGCGAACGATGTAGAAATGGCAAAGCTATACTACATATAAACATAGGAATGGTTTGTAAATGTTTTCAACCATTTTTATTTCATTACAAGGATAATTTTATAATGTTTTATTAATAGCAATAATGGGCACTGATCTCGGCAATTAATTCCAGGCAAGTAATGATTTGGTTTTGCATTCCCATTATAAATCATTCATGACAAAAATTCTCAACGCTCGCTCTGCTCACGCTGAGTATCTTTCTAATGGATATAGCAATGAGATGGTAAAAAACATCTGCGTATAATAGAAATGGTGATCGTCATGCAAATTTACTCAATTAAAATTCCTATTTCATTTTAGTCTGCAATTAGAACACTCAATATAAAATATGAATAAGGTAAGTTTAGTTTAATGTGAGGAGTATATATTCCTATACATGGTTGAAGCTAGAGAGCTTAATGTGAGTAGTAAGCTACATCTTACGGTGCATGCCACGACATGGCCCTGCTGTTTAATAGAAACATTTCTTATACTCTACTTAAATCACCCTTGTATTACAGATATTTCCCAACGATTCATTATTTAGCTGATATTTTGTTGCGAATTTTGTTTTTGGCTCTAAGAGCTCTAATCACAATTGGCTGAAGTGTTTGATTAATATTACTATTTATGTAGCCAGAGTTACGATTTTGCGCTTAAATGCCATTGATGAGCATTACATTTCGTCAAGGTTTTGACTGGGAAGTTAATAAAGTAGTGGGAAAATGAGAAATTAAAAATATGGGTGGCAAAATTTAAATTTAAAAATTTGGGTGGGAAAATGGCAAATTAAAAATTTGGGTGGAAAATTGAAAAACTGATAATTTTGTGTGGGAAAATGGCAAATTAAAAATTTGGGTGGAAATTTGGGAAATTTAAAAACTTGGGTGGGAGAATGGCAAATTAAAAAATTTGGGTGAGAAAACGAAAAATTAAATACTTGGGTGGGAAAATGAAAAATGAAAAATTTAGGTGGGAAAATGACAAATTAAAAGATTGGGTGGGTAAATGAAAAATTGAAAATAGAACATTCAAAAATTAGGTGGGAAAATTGGAAATGAAAAATTTAGCTATATAGCATATAATATTATGTGTACTTAATATAGCGCTTTTAAATTTTTCATTAATTTCCCAATTTCATATGTGCCTATCAAAATGGGATGTGAAATGGGGAATTACGAAACTTTGCCTTTTGCAGAACCGTGTACGCGTCCGAGCCCGTATATAATTCAAGATTTTTTCACATGAAGCAACAAATATCCAGTAGTCTCGTACTATAAATTAATTGACTTAGTTCCACTTAGGTAAGGTATTGCTGTAGATGCTATCTACGTGAATTATTACTTTCAATCTCTATATAATTTCAATTCATGACCCAATATTAAAAGTAATTAACTTGCCATTATTATTTCAAGTTCTACTCTACATTCAAGATTATCCAGATATGATATAAGAAGGACTGCCATACATTAAAATGCAACATGACATACGATGATCGTAACATAACATTTATGATAGCAACGTAGGTAAACTTAAAGAACACCCATATCGTGTATTTCCCATGAAAAAGAAATAACTTTACTCTGAAATAATTATTGTACTTATTATGATCATCGAAGTGCTTTTTTAATGTTATACAAGCCAGTATGTAAGTGCCGGCATTGCTATCGACAAGAAACATTAATTAATGACTTTCTAAGGGAAAATTCATTAAATGCTCCACAGAAATTGAAAACTAATAAAAACACAATTGCCGGTGAGAAGGGAATGCTATTTATAAAAGGACAGTATGCCTGGCCGCAACCAAGGGGAAGGGTTATTGCCCCCTACTTAAATCTGGACAAGAGTCATTTGTAAGAAATAAAAAAAATACACAAAACTGCCCTAATTTTGTTGCAGGAATGTTTATTTTACTTTACATGTAAATTGTTTGCACTCCTTTCAAATTCCTGAAATTAATTTATCCCAGAAAAGTAAGAAATGATTGCAAAATACCTAAAACTCATTTTTCGAGTTAAACTCGCAAAACTTTTAGGTTTCTGGCGAACTAGAGCCATTTCAATTTCAAATTGTTGTTAAGTTGAGCCCTCTCCCCGAAAATGGGATGAGTCCCAGGTTATTGCTATTCTAAAATATTATATTATTGGTGTTCTCATACTGGAAAGAGTTTTAATAGAGGATTTCATTTATGATGCAGAGGGGTATCTCCGTTAGTGCCTAGTGGCTGGTATAATAATAAGCAATTGTTGTGCGCCAATGCCAGTTTAATTAAGTAATTAGCATATTGAATTATTTTTTATTACTAGCTTTCGAACAGTTCAGTTACTTCAGCTCAGATTAAAAGGCATTTAAAAAAAAGATTAAAAGTTTTAGTACCTAACAACTCGAATTTCTTTGGCACACAAAATTTGGGACACATTTTTCTATGATATTTGACAAATTATTTTTAGGATATTTGGCAAATTATTTTTTAGGATATTTGGCAAATAATGTTTTGAATATTTGGCAAATTTTTTCCATGATATTTTTCGAATTATTTTTAGGATAAGAATATTCGACAAAATTTTTCCGTGATATGTGGCAAATTATTTTCAGGACATTTTGAAAATTATTTTTAGGATAATAATATTTGGCAAACTATTTTGTAGGGTATTTGGCAAATTTTTTGAATGATGGTCTGGGAATTTATTTCTGAGTGCTTAATGCTGGCAAATAGTTTTTTTATAATAGCGTAATCATAAAATAATAATCAATAAAAGCACAATCGATAAAAGTCAAGACGCCTTGAGATTGAGACACAATAATGAATAGTTCGAAGACCAAACTTTCACAGACCATTTCCTACAAAACATTAATGCTTGCAGAGACTGTAGTGGCAATAATAGTTTAAAAAATAAAGTCCGGAAAACGTGTTGGTTACTCCATTCGACTTTTTTGGAGCCGGCGTGGACACTACAAGCTCATAACTCTTGAATTCGGTTTTATTTTTTTGGTGACATGTCCTGAGCTACTGATGAAGATGCCAAACGAAATCTAAAGTGTCGTCCGAGATAGCATCGTTTTACACCGAAAGAAATATGTAAATTAATTCTATAACATAAAATAATTAAATGCTTCAATTGCAGTAAGATATTCACAAATTAACATTTTCTACGCAAGAAAATTAATTTTTTCAGCATTCCTTAAACACAAGCTGTGATATCTAAAGTGCACCGAATGGCAAGCATTATACCATTTAATTTACGAAGTGCCACCCGCGTTTGTTCTGTTTACGATGTGGCAATCAAAAAGGCAACTGGTAGTAATCACTTAAAATTTTTATTCTAATATTCTACATATAAGTAATTAACAAATATTACATAATTATGCTGGTTCTGATGGCTTTATAAGGGGACTATTGCAGTAATTAATCAATATATCATCCACTATGATGAAAAGGTTAGAGTAGATCTTCATAATTTTCGCCTGGAGAGATTTTTAAACGACAAATTATAGTTAGTCAGCACTAAGTTAGGCCGACTACTTAATTTTGGTTTCGATTCGTTTTAAAAATTGGGTAATTTAATTTAGAGTTCAAAGTTTATTGATGAGAATTATTTAAAAAGGTACTGAATGGACAGTTTTATGATGTTTTATTTTTGGTCGTTAATTTAGGTAAACGTGTCTGTATAGGGGAATTGTAGCCAGCATGTCAATTTTCACGCTGCCATTGGAGTTTTACAGGTTTATGAACTGCAGAAGACAAAACCAAACCAAGAGTGTGGAATGAAAATTATGTCTTCATTTACTAATCGCATCAGACCGTTCCATGTACATTTCTTTTCTATAAATAAATAAATAAATATCTATGCGAATATTTGATAAAACAACTTTGCATACGCTTATTTGCATATGCTGCTAAAACATTATCGTCTTTCTTACTTCGAAAAGTACATTTTTCAGCAAATTTCTCCTGACGCCAAATTCAGTAAAACAAATTTGTTGTCAACTCCTCTTAACACTGCACTGTACCCACTCTCCAAAATTATTGTAAGTTTATTAAATGAACGTCTTTATTGCATCACAATATTAATGAAAAAGAGTCACTTAAGCTTAACTTTGTATCAAATTGTCGAAGTATCCGTTGATGTCCTCCATAGCATTACTTGCAAACCGATCGGATGCCAAAATACTTTTGTCAAACATCCCCCGCAAACATAAATCTCCATTATTTATTATACCAACGATGACCACACCTAGAATTTTAAAGTAAAGGAGAATTAACAATATTATGAGCTATTGCAGCAAGAGAAATAATAAATATCTCTCCTCAACTCACCAGCATCAATTGAGGACATTGGACTGTGGATGGAACCTTCAACGTCGCTCAGAGGACATTCTAAAAATTCCTTCTGCATGCCAATTGGGAAAATGGTAATTAGAGCGGCACAATGAAATTTCATTATACTCTTTGCTATCCAGTACGGAAATAATCCTCCTGTTGCATAAATGAAGCAACCAATCTCTTGATATTCCAAACAAAGCCTATCATAGTCTGCATTGACGGTAAGGAGTCTTTGCACGGGATCCGAAATTCCCACTGGAAGAGGTAACGGTGTCCCTACGCTGAAAAATTAAATTAAAAACGTTATAGCATATTTTTTTGTTTTATAAAATTATTATAAATATTTTAATTAAGTTGTATTACAAATGATTGCAGATATAGTCAGGATGATTTTCTCTTGGAGTAGGTACAATAACATGAATTTTGTTTTTGATTTCCGAATTTGTTGTACAGAAAATATTTCTTAGACCAGCAGTGATTCCTGATAATACAGCCGGCTGAAAACCAACGTTGTACTTTCTTCTAACTGCCAAGATTTTTTCAACGCTTACTTTTACATACGCTGTAGAAAGTTCACCGGAAAAGCCCTTCGATTGCTTATTCAGCACATCGGCCAATTCGAAAAAAAATCTTACAAATTTGAAACAAATCAGTGAATAAGAAACTGCACGATTTAAAATTGATTTTGAGGATTTGATGTGCTCTTTAGAATTTTCGGAAGTGTTAGGGACATAGTTATCAAATGCACTGGCAAATAAGTTGAAAAAGGAATGCGCATCTGACATCGAGTGATGACATCTAAATATAAACATGGATTTGTTTTCTGTTCCAGATGTCGGTTGATAATTGGGCACGATGTAAGCCTCCCACGGACTTTGCATTTTCCTGAATGGCTTCTTTGATAATTTTTTTGTTAAATTATTTAGCCATTGTGCATCGCAGACTTCACCATTTTCGATTTCCATCTCAATAATATGGCTCTCCAATGAAAACGGCGTTTCTCGCTTTAAAAACGCAAATCCCATCCAAGGGACCATGTGCTGACACAATCTTTGGTACTTTTCCTCTCTAATTTTTTCTTTTAAAAAGGTGTGCACCCGCTCATACGTAAGTGTGGACTGTAATGTGAAAGTGAAAACTATCATTGTCTCTGGTTTGGTGTCCAAAAGTCCTAGATCAGTAATAAATAGATAATCTGTTCCAGAAACCATAGGGCCAAACTCTGGTTTCAGCAATTTTGCACTGATCAATATAATAAAACGCCAAATCAAAACTATTGGCATGGTTATCAGTAAAATCAAAGTCAAAAGTGTACCAGCCAATGCTATGAAAGCATTGTACAGGATCAAATTACGATCGATTTTCATTTGGAAAATTGACTGCAGCCTGAATAATACCGCTTTGGGTTTTCAAAACGTAATTCTGAAGGTGGTTTCCAAAAATCACTAAACTATAGCCCTGAATTACGCTGATGCGTATACTTATATATTTCAGTATTTGGCTTTTTGTTTTCTCAAATTACCGAGTAACCTACAAATATATCGAATTCAGCGGACTCTGCTTTAAATGGTATACTACACGACCCACCTCGCGAACCTGCCACAGTGTACACTATGTATTCTATAGAATACCATTCAAGGACGAACTTCCCCGGCTTTAGAGTCTAATGAAAGAGTAATATACATTATGTGATAATAACATTGTACAGGGTCGGCATTTACAGCAGAACGGTACTTCTCAGGTTTTCATTAACGATTTGTGAGAAAAAGAGTGCCACTATATTTGGAAAACAATGCCTTCAGAGTTTTAGCTCGCTTGCAGGGATGCAAAAACCTTAGGAGCAAAGGAGCATGCTACCGGTAGGCACCCTAACATTGAAACGGTCTAGAATGCAAAAATCCTGGGAGCAAAGGAGCGGCGCTCCCAGTTCACTCCCATGAAATCGCGGAGTTTAGTACAGACAATACTATATCCAGATAAAGCAGTTTTACATTGAAATCCCTTAGATGCAAAAATTCTGGGAGCACGGGAGCATTGCTCCCGATTCGCTCCCGATGCCAACGCATTATTTAACATCACAATGCTGTATGCTGTAGACATTGCTATCATAATTTAAAACAAGTTGGACATTTTTTTCGAAATTTTTAACAATTTTTGAGAAATTTTGACCACATTTTGAGAAATTTTAACAAATTTTGAGAAATTTTGCCCAAAAAAACCCGCCATTTTTCGAAAAATCCGACATTTTTTGAAAAATCCGCCATTTTTTCCAAAAATCCGCCAATTTTTTGAAAAACTTTTTTGCCGGCGGCGCCAGCCGCCGGCTAAATCGCGTACCTAAAAAAAGAGAAATTTTGAGACTTTTGAGAAATTTTGAGATTTTTTGAGATTTTTTGAGAAATTTTGAGATTTTTTGAGAAATTTTGAGAAATTTCAGTACTACAAGTTAAAAAGTTTTGAGAAATTTTGGAAATTTTTGAGAAATGTTGGAAATTTTTGCGAAATTTCGGAAATTTTGAGAAATTTGGCCCGTTTGAGAAGTTTTTCAATCTTCGCTCCCAGAGAAGTTTTAGGTTTTTGCATCTCTTAATAAAATAAATGAGCAAAATACTACTACTAAAATACTACTTATACAGATATTCCCTTAAAACTCTACATTTTCAACGTCCACGCCAAAAATACAAAATTATATACAATATAGGTTACAAAATTTTCCAATCAATGCGTTTACGTAAGTGGCTTACACTATTTAAATAGATTTTTTCTAAACTAATAATCTGATCTAACCTAATCTTAAATATGCATACTATAGCACAAGTACGGAGAATCTGTTGCCACCTCCCCCAGTGTGAAAAATTTGGGTGAGTGGCACAGAATCAGTAGCCAAAACCTTCCCAGAGAGCCATAATATGTGGGATAGCTGTAATTGGAATAGAATATGGGCAACAGAAACAGAGCTAGTATGCAATGTAGCCTTCATCAATCGCCTCGAATGCTATGTCAGATACACTTAGAACTTGTAATTTATAAATTAATGTGGAAAGTCAGCAAGTAGCTATATAGCAAGGGAAAAATTGCAGACCAATAATGGTCAAATAAAACATGTCAATATTTATTTAATTTTATTAATTATTCAGGGTGTCGTAACCGCTCTACATAGGAAATCCCGATCTGTCAGCCAGTCTGACTGTCTGACTGTCCTTGGGAACGATTACTATTGAAAAGACTGACGTATATTGCTCTAATTTTGTATCGTCTATGTCTATTAAACCATTTAGACCACTAAAGTCAAATATGGGGTGAATAGGAAAACGTCAACTGAGGTCTTTCCATTAACGCATTGGAATACGTTGATCTTTTGTACATGTATTAATACTACGGTCTAAAGAAAGACTAGCTTGGAAATGGGGTCAATAGGTCAAGGTCAACTGGGTCATTTTAAGGTAATATCTCAAAAACGGATAAGGATATTTCGATACTGCGTTAGAATTTTATGCGCATACCTACTACCAGTGGCGTATTTAGGAAGGGGGGTGCACGTGCACCCCCCAGAATCCTAGAAAAAGAGTAAATTTTTGGAAAAAATACGAAAAATTATCATCGCGTCGCGCAAAATGTACTATTTTTCAATGAATTTTGACTTAAGATCCCAAATTTTTTCGCATTCCCTCAACCATTTACAATTGTTGTATGCAATGCAATCTAGGCTAGTAAAAATACTAAAATGCCCTTAGCAAACTTAATTCGTACCCCAAAATTGCAATATTTTCTAAGTTATGCTTGAAAAGTTATTTCTTTAGACCATTTCCATCTCAAAATTTCAAAAGTTTGTTTGCTGTGTTCCGATTGTATTTCATTTAGACCATTCCTGATTCAAAATTGATTTTGAAACATGAAAACCTCATAAATGATACGCCAAAAAAAAGTCCCTCTGACATAGACCGCCGTCCCTCTGACACCCCCGCCCTTTCTCCAACGGACCACCCTGTTGTAAGCGTGGTGCACCCCCCTGACCAAATTCCTGGCTACGCTATTGGTCATATAGGTCACTGACCGATGAAATCCTTAGCCATTGAGGTTGTATTATAGCACCCCGAACTCCGAACATGTATGTCTTCCGGTACACATAGAACAACAACGCTGCTCTGTATTATATCCGTTTTGGTTGGTTTATTGTACATTCTGTTACACAAGTACATAAATAATTCAAATACAATTTTGGTTGCTGGTGCAATTTTTATTTAAAATTAAAAGGACATTTTGTTTTATTCAGCAATTATTTGAGGCTTGCTAAAATACTATCCCAAAAGGATTCCGATGTTACCTGCGAATTTATCAAAATCAAAAAGGCCGTATATTTTGTCGTAATTTACGAGTTCTCTGTCAAGTTTTAAAAATTCAACTTTTCTGCCATATATTGGCTGTGTCTCTCTAAAATTGTTGCTCCCTGGCGCTCCACTCTCATCCTGAACCTTCCGAAAATTTTCCATGTCTTTTGATGAAATTCTTACAGGTTCATTAAAAACAAACCACTGAACAATCTCGTTGCAATCTGGAGTTGTCAAGGATCCTTCATACGCAAAATATGTACTGCCAGCTCTTGGTAGCCAATCTTCAATGTTTAGTTTGTTAATAACATTTCCATCTCCACTCTGGTATTGAAGCGACATTTTTTCCGTTATAATCTTCAGGTAGGGGTTATCTGTGTGGGAGGGTGAGGCATCGAAAAATATTGCAATGACAGCAAAAGCGGTGTAGTCATCTTTAGAAGCTGCAGCGTCGTCAAAACTTTTATATCTCCCTGCATAGTGCACCATATGCATCTCCATTGAAAATGCCCTTCCATTTATCGTGTGCTCAGACCCTTTGGAATCTGTATCTCCCCAATGAAAATGTGCTTGGGCAAATTTGTATCCTTTAAAAGCAGAAGTCCGAGAGGTACTAGCGACGCTTCGCTTATAAAATCGATCTATCGGTTTCAGCACAATCGTGTGTCCGTTGTTTCTGATGTAAAATGATTTATCTTTGAAGTAAGTTTTTTGGTCGGTTAGAATAGTTCCAGGTTGTGGGGA
>JABASI010003507.1:0-16320 GCA_019776505.1 Tomocerus nigrus
GAAGGGGATAGAAATCTGAAAGTTCCGTAGAAGGGCTATGGCCGTCGATTTATAGATAGCGGGGGCGTTTATTGCGGATAAATCAAAATTTCAGGTTTCATTATTCTGAATCGTGACGAACGAAGTCATAAAAAGGATACTAAATGTACTCGTGTACTATTAAAGTAAGGACAAATCCAAAAACGCTTGACTTTTGATAATTTTCGAAACCACAAACGTTAAAAAGGGTATCTAATTTATGAAACGGGTAGCAAGTATGTAGATTTTATGAATTTATCAAAATTTTCATTTGAATTGAATTCTATTTACAAACATAAATGAGACAGCATAACTTTTAAATGGAATCATATTTTTTTCACATCCATATTCCATTTACCGTTTCGTCAGGTACTGTGACAGTGTCACCAGAATTCCATTAAGCATTTGATTTTGATGCAGTGAAAGTCTACAATGTGTCAGTGTAAAAAGAGAAAGTTGTGTGCTGTATTTCTGTACTACTTAAAATGGTTAAAGCTATTGGGTTTTAAATAGGTAAATAGGAAAATACCTACTCAAAGAAGACTATTTTATTATTCATTTATGGTGAACGTATTTAGGGTGGATCTTTTACATAGACTGTTAGTGGTAAATAAAATATACTGTATCACCAATGTTAATAGAGATTAGAGAAAGGAGCTGTAGAATGGAGTTACAGTTGTGACGAGTGTGGAAAGGATGAATCCAGAATGATAGGCAGCGTAATAAATCAGATTTGCCTCAGCACGCATAATAAGGATGAATAAAGGAGTGGAGAAAGGAATGGGAGAATATATTTCTCTTCTGTGGGTGCTCAACAACTCAAGGCTCTTCTCTGTGATATATTTATGTATATTCATACGGATTTCCCGAGGAAGAATCGCCAGTTTTTTGTAGAAATGCTGTGGTCTCCTTTTGGTTGGCTAGCTACGATCTTTTATGCTGCTCTGCACATTGCATTCGTGTTATTTTGGTTTACTAATATTTTGAGCATTTGGGCTACATAGAGTGCATTAGTGTTGTGCCTGGTCCCCGGTTCGGTTAGTTATGTCGCTAAAATGGATGGTTGCTAGATGATATCTTATTGCTATTACCTTGGCTGAACCATAGAAAAGCACGTCGCTCAGCTTCAAACGATCAGTACATATTCAACATTAGTTAGGTCCTCGGTGGTGGTGGCCTTAAGAGACGCTATACATATGCTGCAGACAGCGACAATAGGGATATAAAGAGGGACATGGAGGTAAATTGATGTGAAAAATTGCTTTTCACATTTTGCTATATCGGCGAATGCAGAGCAAAGAAGAGAATATCAGTTGGAAGGATTCTCAGCGTGAGAGTTTTGTTGGAGGGCCGAGGTGTGGTGTCCCAGTTGGGAGGTGTTTTCGGAAATTGGGTAATCTCAAGCCGGTGCCAAGCAATCTTCTTGGCCAATATGTGCAAAGTGAGGACCACCTATGCTCTTCTATCTACTTTTCACTCTTTTCCTCCTCTTATTCGATTCGGATTCGACTATTGGATGTCGGACGACCAACTTTCTATTTTCTATCCTCCTGCATCTCTATACTCTGTACACACTTATAAATATACCACTCCAGTTTACGTCTCCAACTTGCCTATTAGCACATCCGTACACACCAATGCATCTGCTCTGTAGTACACAATTCAAATATACTACACTATAGTGCAGTGCCATTGCCACTATTGTACCATTCTAAACACCATAAATATTTACTGTGACAAAAATCCCTTTCTTTATGCATATAACTTATCAATGCAGTTTCTCTCAATATATGCGCATTATAGTTACGTTACGATATTTACATTACATAATATACCACGTAACATTGTTTTCATTGATTGCACCAGTTATTATTTATTTTCTATTTTGATTTTAATGTGAGTAGGTATTGATAGAGTTGGTGATAAATTATTTTATGCAGACTCTTTCAGTATTTATTTTTCAGCATTAGCACTTGTTGAGTGGAATAAGTTAAGTGACTTGATTGAAAAAATTCGAGACTTCGAGACAACTTAGAAAATTTTCCACTGACACCGTATTGATCGCATCGGAATGACATATATGCATGCCCGATATATACCTACAAGAAATATATAATAATTTATATAGGCTGACTCCTCATTTGCAATAGCAATCTAATTGGTATCTATACATTCTACATTATCGTCAGCTAAAACACTTTTTTGCTAACAGCAAGCATAAACAATAAAATTAGCAATCAATGTCTACATATGGTTGAAAAAAATGTCGAAAAAATCTATGTCACAACACAAATAATAATAATTTGCAATGAGAAATCGTTTAGAAGCACAATACTTAGTTGTTGTAAGAAGCTACATAAAAGAAACAACTAAAAAGTTGTCCACTTAAAGCTGAATGGAATAACTCAACTCAGCATTAGGGCAAGGAAAGTGAAGGGAAAAGATGAAATAAGTAGAACAAGGAAAAATGAGAGCGCAAGTGAAGAGTGCACAGACTGGACATGAACATCATAGTAATGGTGGGAATAAATCATCCGACATATCGACAAAGATAGAGACAAGTTTCTCGTGATCCCCAATAATAGGGCTACATAGAAGTTCTGAGTTCTAACCAACTAAATAATAGTTCGTATAGGAGAACAGCACTCACCCACCCACAATGACGAATTACTATGTTCCAGTCAAAGCGACAGTTTTGCTAAAGAAGTAACTTGGCTCTTCGGCTGCCACCACATTGTCACTGCTACTACATCCTACAATGGATGTGCCCCCCAACTACCTAAAAATAACATGGACTAGAGCTTCGGTGGAACACAACCGTAATAGGCAAGTTATATCATCAAGATAGTAGAATTCTAATTTTTTCTGGTTCCACTATCATTTTGAGGAACAATGGATGATGTTAATCAGCCCTATGCCTCTATATCGCCTATGTGTATCCAATTTCTATTTTCAATGGATATAACTCAGAAAGGACGAGTTTCTACTTTCTACTAAAAATATTTTATCAATAGAAAAGTCAATTTAAAAAATGATAAAACTTGGAGAGGGGACAAATATAATGGAACACGAGGATGTGTATCAATATTGGAGGGACAAGCCCCAATCCAACACGGACTGTCGTCGTCTCGCCAAGTTTATCGTCTTGTTCTAAGAAATACATGGTCGTATCGAAAGGAACTATTGAAAAGAGTCCCCCTTTAACCAATATCCAAATAATTATTCTTCTGTTTAAAAAAGGGAAATATTAAAAATATTTACAAGTAAGATGAGCAGATTCTGTGAGCAAAATTAGTTCGGCAAAAGTTACGAGTGTAATAAAACAGAGTTTTGGCAGATAAAGTCAGCCCCACCAGATTTCCTATCTAAATACGACTATGGAACATGAGTAGATAGGTCGTATGATATTATATGTAGTCGACAAGAGTTGAGAGGGAGATAGAGAGAGAGTTGGCTCCCAAGTTTTATTCGTGTTCATGTATCGTCTCCCATTACATATTATTATGTAGGATATTATATGCGAGTAGTGGCAGAGTAACTGCGATACTTCCGTCGCCAAACCATCCCTTGCTCTCTTTGTCTCCACTCATGTACAGTATGGCATTTTCATTGTAGACTTTCCTCAGTATCGCTTCACTTTCTCATTACTATTAATCCTGTCCTGAACGTACGTCCCTCGTGCCATTGTATCAATACAATTATAACTCCTACTCTAACTCTAATAATGTCATGCCTCACAGAAATTCCAATAAAGAATTATGCTCTTACATGTTCCACTATTTGTAAGAGTTGAATAAGCACTCGTTGCATTAAGCTAATAAACATTCCATTTACGAAATTCTACGGATAGACTGCTTCAAAGAATCATGATAAATAACAAGCTCTACTACTATTTACTGCATTCTACAAACTCTCGCTTATTTATACCTCACTCAACTTTGTTATCGATTCTTATCTATTTTCTATCTCAACTATCTAGAAATGATACTACATACTATTTTCACTTGCATGCAACTTACGGCGTAGGTATTATTGCTTCCTGGGCTCGTGGCCTCTCCTGGGTCACATCACATTCTTATTGTTAAAATTGTTATGTAACATTATTAAAAACTTCTATAACACAAATTGAGAATCTGCAATTAACATAATGATGCTATTTCCTAGAACAAGTTGTAAAGGATCGTATTATTACTATCACCAGCGAGCTGTGCTGACTTAGCTGACTTAGCGTAGTCCGAAGCAGGAGTCTGTATAACGCATAAAATATTTAATGAAAATGATCTACAGAGTCGGGGAGAAGTAGAAAAGTGAAAAGTTTCGACTAGAGGAATAATTTCTTGTATATATAAGGCTAGAATTCATTATAATACGATAGTGATTTTATTCCAAGCGTATTATCTTTATTGCTAAATCTAATTCCTATATTTGTATAATTAGGTTATTCTGGTCATACACCTCGTTAAGCTAGGTTAACATGTATTCACATGTTTTTGTCGCCAATCAATGCTCAATGATGAAGTGTTTTAGCATACAGCCACAACAGTACAAGTATTAATTTAATTCAAGTGCGAAAGATTTTAAAAAACAGCAAAATTTGTCGATTCTCCGAATTTGAGTTTTTTGGTGAAGGTGAATTGCTGTAATTTTTCCTGTGCGACGCATAATAATAATTCTCTAGAACATGGGGAGCATCATTGATTGAGGAACATATAAAAGCACTTGGAAAAAGAAAAAGGAAGGGGGAGAAAGCAACAATCTAAGAAAAATCAAGTTGAAACTCTAGAGAGTCGAAAAAGGCGAAAGTTTAGCTACGGTTAAGGTTGACTTGATGGTCGTTTGCGCAGAAAGAGCATGGTAAAGATGGGAAATAGGGAAAGAAAGGTGAGACAATACAAAAAAAGGCATATAAGTATCTAGCCAGTAGTCGTAATATGAAGTAATAAGGACATTGAAGAAGATGAGTGAGGGTTGCCGTTGCGTCCGTAGTAGTACCAAGTCACTACTACTACTGTCTTGTTCATATTCTATTCAATGGAACATTTAGTTAGGGAGCGAGGAAAAATAAGTGAGTTGACGATGCGTAGATCACGTCTGTACATATGATGATTGTGCCGCTGAGAGTTAAGAGGTAAACTTTACGAGTTCAATCAGGTGAAAGGCAAACTTGCAATGCAATAGAAATGTGGAAAATCGATATGATTCTCTATGTACAGGAGAATTGGATGAAGAGCATGAAGTATTCAAGAGGGGGATGAGATCATGGGGACTGGAGTCAAGTACGTTGGTTAGGGATGTTCCTAGCACAATCAGTTGAAAAGGATCACACAGGTTTATTTCATGAGACTTCTCTTCTCCCGGCACTTCTAGTTCACTGCACTTCAAACTTATGCATTGTATAGCTTTCATTGTCAGTTAAATTTGAGGAAAAGGGGAAATCACAAGAGAAGACTAGGACACCTTTCACAACAACTCAAACCCTTGTCTGCCCTTCATGTTCCCACTACTATAAGTACATCCCGGTCCGTCATGTTTGCATTTGTGAAATCCTTGTCCTTCACTACTACTACTACATCCTTTTTTCAACTTGTTATGTATTTGTTGATAAGTTCAATCACAAACTCAGTATACGCAGGTATTATTAACATTGTTGAAAAGATATGTCATCATTACCCACTCGGAATCCTAATATAAGGCTCTAAAATAAGTGGGTTGCTCAAAAGAAGGGTTTGTTTTCGTCTGTCGCACTACTAGCATATGCACTGGGATTGAATACAAATACAAAAGTTTCAATTTGTCTACCAACTTCGTAATCCCTATCAATTCGCTCGTGTTCAAAGAGTCGATTGGAGAAAATTGTTTCCTACTCTAAGAAAAGATAATAGAAAGGAGCCGACTGCGTATGCAATCCACGTAAAATATAAATGTACAACTGCACATATTGACAAAGAAAATCTAAACTAAAGTCTGGATCAACTTGTAATCCACATTGATTGATAAAACGAGCAAGATTTTCCAGTCAAAGCAAGTCAAAGGAGGGGACGAAAATATATTGCTACTTATGGCCACTAAGTACCATACGCAATACGCATTATGTTATATACATAGGCACCTATAAGTACTCATACTAATAATATACTTACCTATTCGTGTAGACCATATTATTTATACTATTGAGCATTCAAGCAACATCCTTTCAATTAAAGAAAACGAAACAAAAGATGAGCTTTGTCATTCAAAATGGCTTTTTTCAAAATGCAATTTGTAAGTTTTTTATTGTACCTCTGTCAATGCTAAATCTTGAAGGGATATCATTAAAAGAATTACAATATCATACAAGAACCTACTCCTGTGATTGCAATCTTCGGGATTGTTCATTGATTCTCATTTCAGTGCATCTGCAAATGCAACAGAAATTATTGTTTTCAATTCACAGTGAATGCATAAAATTATTACATGTTATTACATAAAATTATACTAAAACTGAACTTTGCACAAAGGACTTCTTTTCTTTCCACATGAAGTTTTTAACGGTATCTGGAAAACTCGTATAGACAATTTCGTATATAGGATATTGGAATTATCGTATCTGGGTGTGGGAAGATCGTATATGCAAATGGAAATATCGTATCTAGATTTTCGTATGCCTATGTAAATGACAGATCAGGTGCTTTGAAACTGTATGATAAAGATTTTGATTTTTTGAGACCAATAATGCCCTCTATTGCTACGGATGGATCTACAGCATAAATGAGGATAAAAATTATCTATTCAATTTTAAATAATATAAGGATTCTGAAATATACAATAATGCAGACCTTTCCAGCTGCAATTCAAAATAAGACCACCTAGTTGACTGGTTTTTCTTATTTTGATGAGCTGTGTTTGACTGATGTGATCGTGAGTATTAACGTGTGAAGAATTATCTGCCTGTGCATAAGCAGTATACCTGAGATATAACTGAGAATTAATTTAGCCGTGTAATAGTTCTGTAAAATTGAATAGATGCGTAGTTGAAAAAAGAATTTTGTGATAAGGGAGAATTAAGTATATGAAGTTGAGTAGAGTTTTATTTCTTGATATTATTGGTGTATGCCAATCGGTAGTAGTAAGTAAGTAGGTATATAGTAATTGTCGGTTAGGTGAATAGTAGTGGATGTGTAAAGGGCGGAAAGCGGGTAAACGGATGCAGGGAATCATCAAGAGAGATTTTGAAGCGGATAAGAGAGGTTGCAAATCTTAAAGAGAGGATTGTATGATGTTGAAAGCCAAGTTTGCTCTTGCTACTTCTAACGAATGAAGTAACCATCTAACCATTGAAAGCCCTTGGGATTGCCAGAAAGATTCTACGAGTATTCTAATTGAATTCCTTGGGATTAGCATCACTAGAGATACCGACATTAGTTAGATCTGGAGCCAAGAAGCCAAGTGAATCGCAAGCCAACAAGATAAGTAGTAATACGTTCCGTGTGTATATTACAGCGAAAGTAGTGACGGACTGATCCCGAGAACAAACTACCTACATGTGTACCTTAGAGCCGGGCATCTTTTCATTGCTTTCCTTCTTCTTGCCATCTTCTTGTTGGTTGTAGCTTTGTAGGACGGGCACTGTATGTATGTTCCTTGCCGACTACTCACTCCTACAACATATACCTACATAGTTAGCTAATGTGAGTGAGCTATAGCTAAAATCCATGTACAGAGCATAAGAGGCAGAGGATTCCCTATGGCCAACTTTCCAACAACTGACAGAAATAAAGCTGGTTCGTATTTATGCCTTTATTATTAGTATTAGGTAATCCTTTCGTTCTCCTCTTCCCGTGCTCCCACTTTTCATTCCTTTTCTCATCTCATCTCATCAAGGAAAGCTATCTCATCCAAACTCTTAACAATTCATCTTTGCTTCATTCGGCGGCAGCCGAGTCCGCCTCACTTTAGTTCCTTATTTCTCTGTGCACTTGCTCCCTGTAGATTTTCATCTGTAGCCTTCCAGACTGGAGACGTATACACTAAGAAGCAGACAAATAAAAACAGGATTTAAGAAAATGGTATTACCTCAGCTACCTCAAGTATGTAATGTGACTAAACTACAGCAACCCTGAGAAATCAACTTCCAAAAGGAATACTTTCTCCTCTCTCACAACTTTCTCCCAAATAAAAGAACTTACCCTACATCCTTCTTGCATGGAGGAAACCTTTACAAACCAAGATAACATTAGCTTATTTCCCCAACCAAAAGTCCTTCAGCCTTAGCTCTCTCTCTTTCTCTCTCACACACACAAACTATGCAGGCAGGCACTGGCTCTAGGTGACTATAGCCAATTTTCTGCTCTGACATCACGACGTTTTTATTTCCAAAGGGAAAATGAACTTTTCTGACTAATATGATGCCCCAATTCTTCAAGTGTTCTCCATTCCTTTCATTACATTACACTTTCTCATATGAGCCTTGTTTATCGCTCTCCTATTACTACACTAATGCACCTTGAATATTTATGATCTTATGGAGAGCGGAATCTAATGCTACGTCAAGTGTAGTGTGAGAACTTTTGAAAATATGACAATAAAAAAACTGAATAACCACTCTACGACCCTACTGCAGGGCAGTGTAAATTACGTAGACTTTTCTCTCATTTTTCAAATATAGGACGTGAACTGGGAATTAAACCGTAGATTCAATTCATCTTCACAAGTAGTCAAAAGTCAAAACTGGCAAGTACATGTAATGTACGAAAATTATTTTATTATTAATCTGGGGCACGAGATATTACACACGTCTCAAACTTGAATTATATTATGAAAAAATATGTTGGTAAGTATTCCGAGGGCAGAGGTGCCATTTTGAAATTCCGAACCCTGAAGTCGACTTGTTCGTTAACAACGTCAAATTAATTGACATGACACATTAAAAGTAGTGAAGTCACACGTTGTTGCTGACAATCTATATTCATGAATGGAGGAGAAATTATATTTTTACTTTTTCAATTTAATCTAAAACGTCTAACTTCGCACACGATTATTGCTTTCTGTTAGTTATTTTTGTTAAAGTATTTCGATAATGAGCAGCAGTACATTTTGTGTGGGTTATTTATGCTTTTAAATATTTCCAGATGTTGGTTTTTTGTGTACAGGTTTTGAGTTGTTTGTCGTCGTAGTTGGATTTCCATTTCCTTTGCAGCCTCAGGGGATTATGATTTGCACAGACGTTGCAGTAACTGCAATGAATGACCTTTCGTTTCTCTTGCTCATTTCTGTCGAAAGGGATGTGTAGAGAAATTCATGATAAAATGAATGAATGGAAAAGGTCATAAAATGTAATGCATTATGCAAAGTTTTAGTACTGTCATGTAGGTATGTAAGTCGTAGGTTCTTCCATTTCTCTCTTAGTTTTTCATGTAAGATCTGTGAGAAGGAAATCTTATTTTCTTATTTGTTGAATTATGTATTAGTTAAGGATGACGACAATATGACGGAGTGGATTGTGATTGCGATAGGAGCATATGATACCTTTCCCGTCGGACATTGAACTCGTAAACTCAATTCAGTTCCAGAGAAAGAGTCAAGTCAACAGCTCAATATAGTAGCTGGCTAATAATTGGAGATGTTGAAGAAAGTTGAGCATTCCAATGAAACAATTGTTCATTTTGAGGACAAACACGGACGTTTTTCATCAAAGGTCATCAAGAGTGGTGGAAAAGTTTTTGAGGAAGGATTTTGTGGGGAAAGGAAAGCTTGTTGCCCCATAGTTATAATATTAAATAACAGTAAAGAGCAATGCATAAAATGTAAAAAAGAGGATAATGGAATGTAGAGCGGAAGATCTGGCTGTAAGTAATGCTTGTGGAGCCGTGCACGGGTTAAACAGAACTAAACGAAGATGAAATGAAATAAAATGAATGTGTCTCTCAAAGCTTCAAAAATGATGAGCTAAATTGGTGAGGATGTGGTATATATTACGAGCCACTGTTATACATGAGCACTATAAGTAAGTAATATTGGCCATAATATAAAAGGAATGTATAACTATATCTATGCACCTAAGTAGTAATAAGATCTAGCCATATAAAGAGTGGAAGATATTCAAAATAAATAGCAAGTTCCAGTTTCCTCTCTGTAATACGAAATGTTGATGCCAGATTCAGAGATGAGTAATTGTAGTGGGAAAGAACTAAAGGCCTTAGCATAACATAACGTTAGGAAAGACAGTGAATAGAATGGAGGAGCACATTTACGTCTGTGCATCTGAAAACGAAACCACATTTACATTGTGAGGTTGAGGAGTTGATGTGTGCTGTTATCTTGTCTTCAGATCAGAATGAAACTCTTGTACATAGGAGGACTAGGAAACATAAGCATTCATAGACTTGTAAAGTGAAAGTAGTAAAATAACATAAGATCACATCTTATCACACACATAAGCCTCTGTGTTCCGAATCCTATCGTCTATATATTTAATGCTGGAGCAAGAATTGCACATAATATCATAACCTACTGGCACAATACAAAACAGATGCACATAGTTTCACATGGAGAGAGAGAGAGTTGAGCTACCTTAATACAATATTCTCCCTTCTTCTTTCCTTCATCTTCTTCTTCTATAGAATATACACTGGTACTTATGGCTCTCAGCCTCATAACAAAACATTACAGTGGCTAACAGCTTTTATAAATGTGCATCACTAGCGTGAAATGGCATAGTAAAACGTTGCTCTGAGCTTTTATGCATCATCTCGTCCCATTCACACCATCATAAATTACAATTGGGCATTCTTACTGAAAAATCCGCAACTTTCTCCTTTCTGATTCAATTGTCCTGCAGTAACTATAAGGGAAAAGTGTAGGGGATAAAGTAGATCATTCATTTATATTCTATTTCCTCCGCTCTATAACTTTCCCCCAACAAATGCCCACCTAGTAAAAACTGTGTCAATTCACGGTGATTACGATGAAATGAGCGATAAGTTAGTGGGAGCTGATTCTTATATACGAATGCTAGCTAAGTATAATAACAAGTTGCATAAAACATATAGAGGGAAATGGGGAATAGTTTAGCTAAACAAATTGGTTAATATTGGTATGTGGTTGGTAGTTGTATGACATGGGAAGCCAAGGACATAATGTACATAGTTAGACACAATAGACAGTAAAGTCAAGATGCTGCTGTTGTACTATAGACACTCAAGAGACACACTATATGTCCCTCCATTGGATTTTCAGGAGGAAAGGAAGAACAAGGCCAAGATTAAGATGTTTTCATCACAAAAAATAAACAAAGGGACAAAGTGTACATATTGTATTGGATTGAATAGGACCCTTAAGTGCTGTAAATATTTTCACATAGACTAGCACAGTGGACAATAGATAAAGACACTTAAGGAACACAATCTTCTAGCACATGCATTTCTATGGAGGGAAATAATAATATAGCCGAGATAAAATAAGTTGGCTAAATAGAAAATAGGATACGATTGAGAGAGAGTGAGTGAGCAAGGGGGAGGGAGAGAAAGTGGGAAAAGTTGGTGTGAAAACTAAGAGCGGGCGACTCTCCTCAAATCAGCATTGTCTTTCAGTGGAATGGAAAAGCAAACTAGGGAACATCATATATATAATGTGTGTACATAAAGATACGTAGGATATTATGTAGGAGTGGACGTTAGCGAATTCAAAATGCTTTTACTTAGTTACTTTACTTATTATATTATAGTTGGTTGCCTCTAATATTACTAATATAATATAGTGCCTACTTACACTTACTCTTATTTATGTATAGTAAGTTGCTCGAGTCAAGGCTGATGTTGGCACAAGTTTAGTTTACTTAGGTACTCTGTCAGACTAGACATACGTAAAGCCAGGCGGACGGGACAGAAAAGGACACGACACGTAGATATATATTAGAACACTATCTTTCTCTATATAAAATTATTTCAGACTCCGAATTATTTCATATACCTACACATATGCTCTATATAAATACATAGAATAGCTAAAGAGAGAGAGAGAGATAGAATGGCCCTTGATACATAGTAGACATGCCAAGAACGAACAAAACACAACTGAGTGAGTTGAAGAGAGAACAGAATGTAACAAAACTAAGTAAGAGTTATACGCTAGAACAGAGATACTTACTTTACTTACACTGGAGTAATCTAAGAACAGAAACAGAACCCTGACAGCAAGACTCTCTTTCTCTCTGTATCTCCAACTCTCCGTTTCGTTGGACTCTCTCTCTCTCTCTCTATGGGTAAAGGCAGAAAAGGAGTCTCTACTAAGATTGGGCATACTATAAACTCATACATGAACCATCCTCCAATTCTAATTTATATAAAGGGACAGATATATTATTTGTATGGGGAGGAAGAAGGAAGAGATGAGTCGAGTGGAGTGGAGTACTGGAGCACTAGGAGGAAGACGTCTCCGTTTCCTTTACATAATCTTTTCTGAGGGCAGAATGGGTCCAAATGTCATTGATTAATGTGCACCACATTCGTCTTAATCTTTCCTTGGATTTTATACAAAACTCTTCATTTTAATGAACTTGGAAAATGAGAGAGCCGCCCTCCCTGCTCTCACTGAATTTTCCACAACACAAATTCAGAGGAGGCGAGAAACTGAAAACTCCATCTAAACATACTTTACATACTGATTATACTAAATACACTCACAACTGAGCAAGGCAGATGAAATTTTATAAGCACACTAACATAAATACACAATAAATAATCCATCTATTACGTATGACTGATCTGAGTTTTTTTCTCTCCTGTCATTTTCTCATATGCAATGCTTATATAAAATGTATGAACCATTTTCATATTTTCATAAACTAGGGCATAATATTTACTTAAAAATGCATGACGATATGCAGCAGCGACAGTCATAGCTTAAGGAATCATTACTTGGCTATTTTGTACAAAGCGTTGTACATGGAGCGATTATTAAACACGAGGATTCATAGAAGATTCATTTGTACTTAGTTTCATATTAATTTCTATGCTTATCAAAATATTGGAGATCAACAACTATTTCACAATCTATCTACAAGAAAGTTAATGTATCTTTAAATGCGGAGAAATGCAATTTATGTGTTAGGTGTCTAAAACTGTTATACTTCGGTAGAATATTACTGATATGTAAGTAAGAGACGAGAGAATCAAGTAAATGATGTACACCAAATTAAGGTCAAATTCAATCATTTTGTCTATTTCATTGGCCGTAATGATAGTCGTGGGTCCCGTTATTTATTGAGTTTGGCTTCACTTCCGGTCCATGAAAATCTGCAGCTAATAAACTCCAATATAATTTGAAAACGTTCATAAGGACTACATTCTATCATGTCTGAATGAGTTCCATGTCAAAGTCTCTCTTCCGTTCTCTATCCGGTGATGAAGTTATATTGACTTCGTTTCATATGCATCCGAATACTGACAAATGTTATGTTAGCATCTTTCCTTGTATCCTTCCTATATAATAAGTACTATTGGTACAAATGTGAGAGAGCAGATATTTCTGCATTTACTGTCTATATAATTTTTGTAGTGTGCAGTTGTATCCTCGTATCCTTAATATATGCAGACATAGGAATCGCATCGCATGTTGGTGTTGTAATAGTAAATACTACAGATCGCTACTGCATACATGAGTTACGTATCATTCTAAATAGGGATGCATATCTGAGCCAATATTTTAATTCTACCTTATTTAAAAGTCACCCGAATACTAAAGCAGTTTTGAATTACAAAATATCACTCGAATAGCAAATGACTTTTCGTATTCGCACACCTAAATGCAATGCAAGTTGGTACAGTCTCAGACGATCACTACCTATAGACATATGCAGTTATCAAAACTTTTTAATACTTTTCGGCAGTTATCAAAATTGTCGAAAATGTATTTAGGGAATGTATTTAGGTACACTGCTAAGATATTCTTAGAATTTTAATAATCTTAAATTCAAATGGCAAAAAATGGTTGGTTTGTGAAATAATTTGCAAATCACTGATTGTTTTTCATTTCTCAATTATAATTGAAATTATTTTCCACGACCAAGTATTGATGACGCACCGCAGTAAATTCTGGCATTCTGCATAGCTGCTCTGTCTATGTACACCCACTCACAAGATTGCAAATTATTTGGGTGTACATAGGTATGGAAAAGTATCAAACAATCCCTTCTTTCTTATGACTGTGACAATGGTGAAAGTAGAGCAGGGAAATCTCCATTCCCACCCACTCATTCTTTTTTCCTGTGCATAATGGACAACGTAGAAGTTCTTTAGAAATGAAATGACAATATTTTCACATTTTGATTATTAGTTGAGCATGACCAGGATTTTCCGAGTAATTTACTATTACTAATAGTCATAGATGAGAAACGGGGAGCAGTAGTTAGTGCTAGATAAGTCCGTCAACCTGGTTATTGTCATAAATTCAAATTAGAAATCAATTGGCAGAAATATATTCGTTAAATTAATTAAAGGCAAATTGGCATTTGTTAGGAAATGTCTACTGTAAGATGGTCGATTATAGTTATAGAGAGGACGCGGGAGAGTGTACACACAATCGTTTTATCTTCTGTTCGAGTATTCTTTTCCAGTCCTCGTTCTCCGCTGCCTATGACACGCCACTAACTAACTAAAGGAAAGGAAACGTCAGGAGAATTGCCAAGAAATGCAAATGAACGTGAAAATTAATTGCTTATGCACTGTTGGAAAAAAACTACTTGAGGCTCATCTTACTCGGCTCCTACTTCAGTTCAGTCGCGGATCTCCTTTTATATAGTGCCTCACACATACTACAGAGATAGTGAAGGAGACCGGCATTCCTTTTCAGCAAGAACATCTTTAGTCGTAAGTCGACACAATAGTCTATGTATGTAATTTACATTTTACATATTTGCACACTTTATACTACACACACGAAGGAATGTAGAGGTAGACTTATAATTTTTACACGTTATCATCTTATAGGAACTAATGTAAATAAATTCATATATCTGAAATAGTTAGTTAGCATTATAAAGAAAAGACTGAGAGAAGGAAATATAGTTCATTCTTTCATTTTATATAAGATCTTATTTCTATCTTGCAGCTTTCTTCTTTTGTCCATCTGACTACTTACTTATCGTTAGTTATTCTCAAGAATGCTTCTACTACTTACGTTACATATGTGTCGACATGTTTATAGGTAGCTATATTCGTTACGAAATATTATATACTACCTACTTACATACACAGACACATATTTACTGCGTATTAATATGTACATATCTATACTTTCTATAAGCATAAATACAATCAGAGACATAGATACTGCTAATATAATGTTAAATAAGTATGTAGCGCTCATCTTGTTTGAGTATCTCTATATTTGCAGTTCCTTAAGGTAGCATTTACAAGAAGCGACAAGGAAATGTAACTCGTGCTAGAGAATATGAGGAGTAGTAGAAGAAGAGCGACGGAATAAGCGAAGAACTCACTTCGGTTGGCTTCCTTTCTTTTCATTTCCCTTTCGCTTTTCTTTTCTCAGCCGCCTTGCCGTGTCTTCCTTTCCTCAGATCCTTTTCTACATTAGATTTATTTTTCCTGAAGAACTGTTAGCAGATGAAGATGAGATATGCCTTGAAAATTATTTGCTCTGTTGTGGAACGTGGAAGTGATATAAATTTCTGTGAACTTCATCTGTTGTGGCTTACTGGCTTTCGCAGGCTAGAACTGCATTAAATTAACTTTGTTTTCTTTCTGCAGATGAATACACATTATTATTATGAGGAAAAATGGTTATCCCTAGATCCTGGCTCTTGTTATAAGTCTGCAAATGCAAATTAATGCACTGCAACCTAAAGAATGAAGCTAGAGACAAAAACTTGAGCACTAATCATTGCATTGTGAATCCAAACTATTTATTGCATGAATGTTTTAATGAGTGCACCAAAAAAGTAAGCAGACTTACAAAAAATATTTTTTTCTCTAAAACTATTGCTAATGTATGTAAAAATCATTAAAATATTTTATAGTGCAAAAATAAAAACTAGGATTATCTGCTTTTTAGTCATTCTGAGCTTGCATTGCAAGCTGTGTCACTCCCATTCCCCAAGACGCCCACGAGTCCTCCCAGTGCATAGCCGTTACCATTTCCATAAAGAGTTTTATGTAGAAGGTAAGTGTAAGCAGTTAGCATTATATGATCACGAGCACGGGACGTTCAACTCAACTTACTATTAATTTGTTTGAGTTTACACTGAAGTTACCATTCGCAGGAAATGAGGTCAATCGTAACGTCAACACAATTCTCAGAATTTTTCGCTAT
>JABASI010003508.1:0-16312 GCA_019776505.1 Tomocerus nigrus
CTTCTAACTCGCGTGTTTACAGAGTTGTAAGCTCCTCCTTCATTTTTGTTTGTTCAAATGAATTGAGTGCGTGCTGAGTGGGCGGTGGTGCAAGATCTGAATGCGTGACACTAGTTTCAACTTTATTTTTGTAGCGGAGAGTGCTCTTAAACTGACAATGAGTGCCTCTTTCCCCCAGTCCCCTTCAGAAAGTATTAATCTTCGGGCCTTGACAAGCAAAGAAAATTGTGGAGCCAGCCCTTTCTGTGTTCGTCATTCCTAATGCTTTTTCGGTCCTTGGACGGAATCGTAGAACCTTGTCTGTCCGTTGTCGTGGTCATGGGAGGAGAAATTAAAGATCCCTGCAGCCGTTTTTTTCTTGGCAGCCCAACGTACATTTACTTAAATAAAACAGACATTTTTAACATTCAGAGTTTTTGACTGAAAATGCATTTTCTCGTTAGTCAAGTGCGTTGAAAACAAGTTGTGCAAAACGTTTGTGGATTTAATCTTTGGGATGAAGACAGAAATCATCAATACAAGCATTGGTGATGGAAAGGAGTCTCAAAACCAGGCATACTGTGGTTTTCCAAAAATAGCTTTTGAAAAGGTGCACCACGTTCTCCCCACTGTATTATTATTATCATCATCATCATTTAGGCAGATATGCTCCAATCTCGAATGTCAGCTGTGAGATCAAACCAATAAATATGTGCAACCCCAAAAAACTTTTGAAATGAAGTCAATGATATTTTTAATGCTCTTTAAAGTGCAGAGATTTTAGTTAGTGTGACACGATCTTTGCTAGTAAATGCCTTTAGTCGTCGGCTGCTTACAATGTGTACTATATTACGTAAATAAAACAATTAAATAAGTAGATCACTCATTCAATAGCAGAAATGTGCGCTATGCCAATGTGTCCACTTACGATTTGTAACAATGGTAGTAGTTATGCATTATTAATCTCAATACAATGATAGCCGATTAGACTAATAATAATAAAACAAATAACTGTCCCCAAGGTTTGAAGAGACGCAGAAATGAGCAACCAATTAGCCAGAGGCAATCAATCAAATGAATTAGGCAGAGAAAATAAATATGGTTACTAAATGCAAAGTGCGATACTTAAAAATAGTTTCGGTATAAAAATGTTATCATTAAGTAGAGGATTACGTATGTAAATGTACCTAATAATACTGATGATGGAGTAGCTAAGCTGCTACTCTGCTCTTAGGTGACAAATACAAATATACAAATAAGTGCAGAGGATGTCATGTGTATTAATGTATCATTCTAATTAGTTCGGTTGTGTGGGTAATTAAATGCGAATTTGTTAGTTAAAATGTTGCTGTGTACTAGAGTCTCAATCAGCCAAAAGGAACTCAATGGAAGCTAGCAATAATAAATCAATAATCCTCCACTGATGCTAAGGATTGTAAGATGAGAGTGTCTTTTAGATTTCTTCTGCGTGTGTTGTGCTTCGAAAGTGAAATGAGGGAAAACTTATTTACCAACGGGCATTTACCTATTTTAGTGATCGGAGAGACTTGGAGAATGTACCTGCAAAGCTGTCTACCTTGAAAATGTTCATCAAATATCTGCACCCGAAAGGACTAGCTACTCCATATTATTCCATAGTTTGTCTACAATCTTCACACAACCCTTTCCTGTATGCAAAATTTAAATGGAAGCGAAGATTTTTCCCTATAAGATGTCGATACATTGTCATTGCAACGTGAACTGGGAAGCAAATCAATAGTTCTGTCTCAATACGTAATTCAAAAATACCTAGATTGTAGAGCAGAGAGTGAGCGTTTGTTGAGTGACTGAGGATGTTGTGTGACAATGAGATTTGAGTATCAGGGGGGATGAACGTGCAAAATACTGTTCTGTATATAGTAGAATGCCTGCGTCATATTTTATACAAAATAAAGAACATTCTGACAAAAGCTTATTTTAAAGATATTGTTTCCTTTACTTTATCATTGTAGTAAACAATTTAAAGGCATGCAGCACAGCATCATGCAGTTGAATCGGTCATGCTATTTGACATTTCTTCTATTTCCAATTATTGGAATCGATAAGGTGTCTTTTCTGTGCAAAACGTTATTGTAAATAGCCCAATGACAGATTTGTTTGTTTTGCAATTTGTGATGTAAAATTATCTGCACTCTCCTGCAACATAATTTTACTGGAACATACCTGCTTGCAATGTACAATGCTAAATATGATATTGCAGTTTGCAATTCAAAATGGAATCTCGTCCACAGATCAGACAGAGAGAAGACTAGGAAGATTTGGATTTTTGTTAGCAGACAGTTTACGCAATGTGTAGAGCGCCAAACAAGTGTAAGTCAGTGACCTAAAAGTAAAGATGAATTGAGGAAAAGGAATTTGTTGAACTAATTATTTATTTTGTTCTATAGAAATCCTTGTCCAAATCGGGATGATGAAATTAGTGGACACCTAAACCATATGCAGTAATAAATAATAGGAAATGATTTAATCCGGAGAAATTTTTGAATTTGATCCAAATAGCTGGATCTACCTGTGTTGGTTGTTAAGAGCAAATAAAACTCGATAAAGTAGTTGACTCAGACTTAAATCTAAATAGACCTTACGTTTCCTATTACTAATTGTTAGTTATTTGTAGGGCATCGAATGAATATTATGAACCTACGTAAAAAATGTATTGTATTCGTGAATCGTGAATATGTACTATACTCGGGGTCTTATTTATCATCCTAAAAACGAAATATTAGTGAATAAATAAGAAAGATTCAAACATTCTTTAACTGGAATCCCAATTTTTGCATCAAAATGGCCAAATGTTATTTCGGCATTATGAATAATTTATTTCTCTTGTGTATTTTTATAAGTAACTTCAGGATATACAAATACAACAGAACTTCTGTACCATGTAACTACTACTCAACTGGCAAATGGTGTTGACATGAAAAGAGAAGACGGACAAATATTAATAAAGTGAGCTGTTTTATAATATGAAGACATACTAATAAGTATACAAATAAATAATCCGACGAACTCCCTGGCTTTTAAATTGAAAACCTTGATAGTTATAAACGTCTCTGACTACACTAAACGATATTTATCGATATCAAAATTTATTTTGGAATCCTAGCATGGGCATGCTATCTTCGTATTATATACTAATCATTACAACGCACTTTCATAATACAATATTGGTACTGGTAAATATTTATTAGTAATTAAGCCTGATTTAGCAAACTTTTAGTACAATTAGTACTCATTACATACTAATTACAATTGGTGCATCGGAAATACTGAATAAAACTTACGAAATTTTTACCACTTTAGCCATAAAATATTTTAAAGACCTAAAAAGTACAATAACTTTTCATAAAAATAACTAGTTCGTTCTCAATTGATAGTCACCATTTTGGGTTATGTACCTTACCCAGGGCAGAGCTTGATATCCGCTTTTTTCTATGATCTTTAAATAGCGCACCTGTCAAAAATATTCAAAATTAAGTGGTTGTAGCCATTTATTATACCTTTCCCTTGACATCCAAAATAAAGACAGCTGACGACGACATATTAAAGTATTGCCACCTCAGGCTTGGAGCACAAAAAAGATTCCTACCACCGAGACTAAAAATAATCTTTATCCCAGATGTAGTAAAGTATGGAATTTCGAATTTGACTCGAATAGGTGGTCTTCCTTCAGTATCTTCTCCCATTACAGACGGCAGACCAAAATGAGCTCTCATTAAGTACTCCTTCACACCTGGGAACGATTTAATCGTCCAAATAATGGCACTTTGCTCAGGGGCATACTTCACAGATCCGATTACCGTTTTAAACTTAGGAGAGTCGGCACCACAGGGAACGGGAATGACAATTTCTACGTCATTAGCTGTTGATCTACGTTTGAACTGAGACTTGGCTTTGACCATATATTCTACTCGACTGTGAGCATGTCGCTCTATCACTGACTCAATCCAAATTAGCGGTTTAACCTGTCCATTAATATCAGAAATTAAATAAAGCATTTCATTCATATAATATAACTCTTTCGTTTAGAAATTAGCAGCCGACTCTTCCAACTTACATGTGTGTTGAGCCTGTAGGACATCAGTTCAAACTCTCCATCGGGCGGAATAAAAGATATAGTTCGGTCAACATCAAACCTGGAACACAGCAGTCATGGTCATAGCTTCACTCAACAGAAAACATAATAAGAAACGGAAATTTTTAAACACCCAACTCACCTAGATAAGCGAACACAGTGGTGAAACTTGACATCTTCTAACTCAACAGACTTTGATTTTCCTCGGCCAGTGCTTTCAAAAAGAACTTTGTCATTAAGACCTAAACGTAGCTCGGGCATTCCAGATAGATAAACTCGCATTTTAATAGCACCTACGATCTCACTTCTCAAAATGTGTCCATTGGCATTTGCCTAAATCAAAAAATTTAATTTAATTTGTACAAATTGAATTAAAATTTTAGTAAATAAAACCCAATGTAAGACATTGGCGCTTTATAAAAGCGGTGAAAAGATAAAAATGGGCATACCAGCAAATTGACTGACTCTATGACATCCAGAAATACTTCGTTCTTTCTATATTTGATTCCTTCGGAACGCCAGGAAACGGCATTTGTCACAGCCATAGGAGGTCTAGGTGCTATTTCTAGTTTGTGACCTTCCTGAGTTATATATCTGATAAAAAATCATTTTAATTAATATAAACAGTGTTAATAACTTCCGTGTAGTTCCAAAGAAGATATTCCTAATTATTTATCAATCAAGATTTCACTTACTCTTGTAAGATTTTGCTATCTGTTGTTTGAGGATAACCAAAATCGAGGAGCTCGTCCATTAATTCGTAGATGATAACAAAATTATCTCTTATGCTCTCTTCTTCCAGTTCTTTGAAATATTCCATCATGACCTGAACTAGTTTGTGAAGAAAAGCAAACACCAACGCAATGTTAGCGTTCATCTTCGTGATGGAAACGATGTAAAGGTTATTGTGTTTTATGTATGCAAATGTCGATTCTGATGTCTGAAGAATGGGCGTCACACAACCTTCCTCCTCCTTCTCCATCAACAGTGGCATAAATTTCTCGACGACCCCCATGTCGATGTCACCACGATAGTTCCGAGATATCAGCACCTGTAGTCACCAATAAACAATCATTTATGCTTTATTTCTGTAATCCTGTAACCTTTTAGCAAGTTCATGTTTAGTATTCACGAAAATATTCATTTATTATACCTTTCCCTTCACATCCAAAATAAAGACAGCTGACGACGACATATTAAAGTATTGCCACCTCAGACTTGGAACACAAAAAAGATCCCCACCAACGGGAGCAGAAAATTCTGTAAATAATAATACAACATTATAATATAATACTGTGCATACGGTAAATACAGTATATGAATCATAGGATTATATCTGCCACTTTCACAAGAATTTAAAAAACATTGTGATATTTTTGGGCAATAATGCCTTAGATAACACAAAATCTCTGCGATTAAAAGAGTAATAGACCAGTCTTTCACCCGGCAAATAGTGAAGCGAAAAAATGACTTATTAAATAAACTATTTATTTGGATTTACATTTAATAAAGTATACAAAATTGTATATTTCAAATGACAGTATTTTCCGGCATCATGAACACGTCATAAAATATTTTAGCATTGCTCTAAATTGATTTGACAGCAGTTCAACATTTGAAGACGATAAAACTGCCAAAAGAAATATGTTAAAATGATGAAAATGGATTTTTATTTAAGATATTCGATCACCTGATGGTTCTAACTCACAATCCTACAATAGACACTTCTTGATTCTGGATTAGACGATCTGTCTATACCATAAAGTAAAACTTTCTGTGTAAAGATGAGCTGCTGCTACGTAGGATAACATAATTTATTGATTTTTATCTCTGCCGCTTTTACATGTGTTCTACTGTATACTTATTACTTACTGACTGTGCCTATTACATATTAAGTGGCAATGAAAAAATAGAATTTTCTTTCGCTGTAAAAAAACAAATACGGCACCCTTAATTTTCTTATGTTACAAAGTGCATCAGTTATTAATAAATAATTTTTAGTTTACCTGCTTCAAGGTTTTACCACTCGTTTTTGAATAATGTAGAAAAGATTATTTTGTTTCACTTTTTGCACCTCCAACCACCAACCTCCTTTTAAACTGAATGAACTATAAGTTAGTGCACACCTTAATATCCAATTCGCTTAAACGATTGCTTAATCATCAATAAAATGTACAAATATGAACAATAAAACAAATACCTATAATAATGAATAAAATTCACTGGTAACAGATAATAATGACAGATTCAACGGCAGTATGTTGCGCAAAATATCGGCGACAATGTTTATTTAACGTTTGCCTGCCAATTGTTCCATAAAAATTGAAAAAATTAATCCAAAAAATAAATCTTTGATTTACCAGACTGTCAATGCTGTCACCCACGAACTACACACACTTGTCTTGCTGTTTACCTTCACAATTACGTTGCAATCCGGTAGATCCTCTATCTTTACCTAACAAAACGGCTGCCTTCGCGTTAGGTACCTACCTTATTCCATCCAACTTACCTATGAATAGTGTGTGTAGGTGATATTTTATTTGACTTTCAGTTTCATTCAACATCCACATCCTACAACTGTTACTGAGGTGAAACTTTGGATTGTTTTCAGCCCAGCATTTTTAGAGATGGGAACGGGAACCCGCATATACCTAATACTCTAGGTATGACTCTAGGTAGAGACAGTGGGTAAATATATTTTGATGGAAGTTGCTTATTTTTTTGTATATTTTAAATTAAGTCTCTTGAAAATTATTATAAATGTTTTTCCATTGTCAAGTTGGATATCGGAATATTAGAAAACAGTGGTTTAGAGGATAATTATCTTTTACAGATAATTTATCCAACCGGCTGGATTTTGTTTCGCCGCACATGTTCCTGGAACGTAAAACGAAAATATACTTAGGAAATGAATGAAATCAGCTTTAGAAAAAAGATGACAAGAATATTATAGCTTGTATTGTATGAAATATGCATGCTGCCCACCTTTTCTAAAGGTAGGCAAATAGACAGTGCCTAATACTTTCCCTCAGTGATTTATCAAAAGTGCCACGCCATCCAACCTCTGCGTACATGGCCATCTTAGTATCTATTCCTTCCATGTGTTCGCCTTTTCTCAAATTCATTTGGTGCCATTTCAAACAGATATTTATTCCACCTTCTGCAGAGTCAGAGATAATCATTTCCTTCCACCTCATGAAGTTCAAATTCTATTAGCGCTGAAGTGGTGCAGAAGTTTTAGTAGAAGGAAAATAACCCAACAAACCCATCCATCATCATCAGTAGAAAAGCCTTCTTTGGGCATCTCTCTATTGATCAAATAAATAAATACTTTCCCTTATTCCATTCAAAGTAAAGACAAAAGTTGGATGGACTGCGATTACGATTATGATGATGAATTGATGACGCACGCCAATTATGTATTCCGCATGAAAATTCTATTTTAGTGCATGATAAAAGAAAATAACCCAATTTTTATTTTGGCCTCATTTCATGCTACATTTTCCATGTTATTAAAATACCAGCAGGCAATTTTATTCGCTGTTCTTGTAGGCTAACACCTATTATTACTTACCTATTCACTATAGTTGTGTAGCGTCCGCTATCATGATTTCATATTGGTATACATGTAATTAATGTTAATTAATTCTGATAGACATTTAAAAATTTCCACAATGTTTTCAATCGTAAATATTGAAATAAGGTTTAGAAAATCACACTAAAAATAAGGATACGGATACAAATACAAATACGGGTAAATTCATGGAACCTAGTAGAAGCGATGGAAATATGAATTTCCATAAATACCATAGCTGTCTTAACTTTGTTTAGACCTCAGATTTCAAATTTTTATGGTTTACCAAAAACTGACAGCACCAAGTAATTAAGTAGTACATGCAACTCGAATCGTTGTGCGTTCGTTTAAAATTCAGGTTGAAAATTACGAAATTCATGTATAAAAAAATTTACAATTTACAAACTAGTTATGAGTCATTGAATCACTCCAATTATTAAGGCGACATGCTAATTGGGCGAGTAAAAATGATAATTTAATAAAGAAACTGCAGATATTATTGCAATAATTTTTGACAGACTGAAACGTTGTGGATAATGTGCACTGTGCAGTGCACTATGTATTAATCAGTGTAGAATATACTAATAACCATGCTGTGCTTGGTGGAGTGGAGGAATAATAAATGACTAAATAAATATCATTAGAAAACAATGGTTTATTTCATTTAAAGTGAGTATCATATTATTATACGGCAGTAATACGTAAAACAATAAGCATTGAGTATAATTTAGTTTTCAATAACCCTCATCGGAAATAAATAAAAACAACCAAGGAGTTTGAGCTTGAGCGAACTTTGATATTTCGTTGACAATTAAAACCATTATTATTATTGTCTCAAGATGGACCAAGATATTGATTGATAGCCCTTGAAAAACTGTGAGACGGTCAAAGTTTGTATAAATAGCTATAATTATAATTTCATAACAATCGTAACGTAACACAGGAACAATTGAAAACATGTTTTATGCCGTTTAAAATAAATACATCTACTCTAGCAACAATAAATTCTCATTTTCTTAATAATTTTCTTTCGCTTACTAAATTGACTAAATTGCTGCACTGAGAGAAGGGCAACATTTTCAATGTATTGTAATCAGGCAATTTGCACCATTTAC
The DNA here is from genome assembly GCA_019776505.1 of Tomocerus nigrus. Lineage (NCBI taxonomy): Eukaryota > Metazoa > Arthropoda > Collembola > Entomobryomorpha > Tomoceridae > Tomocerus > Tomocerus nigrus. The sequence goes on from JABASI010003508.1 coordinate 8,780, forward strand.
TATAAGGTATATTATTATGTCTTTGGTTGCTATTTAAAGCTTTGATTACCCTTCTAAATTGCATCTCATGTTTATTAAAGCATTTCTAAATATATTAACAAGCACGACACTAATTATCAGCCTCAAATATTAGTTTTCGATTTAATTATTACTGGCCCAACAATTATCAAGTGTAAACTAAACAACTGGGTATGATTTGATACCAACGATACGATCTTTACTCATATGAACTCTAAAAGTGATGAGATTATCATTTTTAATGCAGGTAATTTGGGGATTGTCAAGTGTAAATAATGTGACGACGTTTATAATTATACTGATAAATGGCTGTGAATTCGATACAAAATATTGCCATTACTACTTTTAAGTGATATTTTTTTCCTTATTATGGATAAACTAATTCTGTTGTATAATACACAACTTGCACTTTTGTTAACATATAAATATTAATATCGTTAGCAATAATAGAATTGAAAATTGTAATCATAATCAAAAATTGAGTATTAAAAACCAGGTTTTAACATTTTTATTAATTTTTAAGTTATTTTGATATAATTAAATTATTGGAAAAATTAGGGACCTTGTTAGATAAGTTGGATTGGATTATCCCTATCTGAGGAATATCAAACGTACAACTAAGGACAACTTTGTGGAATCCGGTAAATGCGAATATTTCCATAATTTAAATCGTGTTTTTTAAGGAGGAAAAGTTATAATGTCGCAAAAGTAAAGAAACATGTAAAATTGTCCTAAAAGTTGTCTCGGTTGGACTATGGACGTTGCCTTTCATCACAACCCTCCAAATGTGAGTTAAACAGTTAAAACCCAAGTAATAGTGTAATGTAAGTATTTGTAAATAAGTTGAGAAATATAGTTTGGACTCTTACTAATTAATTGCTATTTTAATACATAAAAATTAATAAGTCTTTTCCTTGAACATTCATTACAATACATAATTCGTGCCAGCAACATGAAAATGCAAAGAGCTGGGCAGTAAGCACATCTATAATTGTATAATTTTATCAGATCTATTAATGAATACCTTTCTCTGTAATTATTATAATTGCTCCATATAAGTTATTTTAGTAAGTACATATGTTAAATGACTATCTTTTTTAATAGCGAATAAGTACTGGACAACTATTTTATGTTATATGTTGGACTCAAGCATTGTTAGTCAGCAAACTAGATTTAATTATCGCAGGAATTCTATTAAGAACTATTTAAAGCCGTTAATCGGTTTTCTTAGATTGCTGCGCTTGTCGAGCTAATGAAGGTATATCTGAGTACAAAAATGTTCCAGCAAAAACACAGAAAGTACCAAACCAATGAGCTGCAGTGAATGCATTTCCAAAATAGAAAATGGAAAACAAGAGACTCAAAAATTTCCTCAATGTCACTACTAAAGTGACAGTTAGAGATGTACATTCAGTCGTGAGAACAAAAACGGAGTTGATACAGACACATCTAGAGGAAAAAAATCATTTTTAGAAACGGACAAAGATCATAATATGCATTTAGCAATATAAAAATAATACTTAAGGTTTACTGTTATGAACTTTTTGCAATTATTTTTCTTAACCATAAATAAATTTAAACAAACGTCATGGCCATTGAGAAATTTTATCAGAAAATATTATCTGTAAGTCATGATATAAATTTGCTTTTTTCTGGACTTTGCTATGACGATTCTGGACATAAAATTCAAAATTTGGTTGTTCTAGAACACTGGAATGCTATTCCGCATACCTGCACACATCCCTACTTATTCCTTTTCTCCCTCTTTTTGATATAGTATAATTGTTTTCAATTTCATATTAAAATTTCACTAAACCAGAAAGGAAAATGAAAAAACTGTGGATGTGTTGCAGCTTTCCAGTCCTGCCAAATATGGAATTTTATGTCTAGAATCCTCGGAGCCTTAGCAATTCTGGGAAAAAAGTTTAATTTCAATGATAGTCAATTGCTTAGGAATGCATGCACCCCAGTAAACCTTAAGTATAATAATTTAATTATTCTTATCGATGTGGAAAATTATACGTAGGGTACTCACTGTGTCAGAACGTTTCCTATTATGTAGGCCCACATACGAGGTATGGTGAAACCTAACAGTTCAGTTGTAGGGGAGGCATTCGATATTGCTATGTGAGTAGCCAAGTCGGAATACAGTAAAAGGAAACCGGGTAGGGGAAGGCAGTGCTAAAGGAAAACAAGACAGGTTTCAGAAACTATTTTTAAAAGATGCAGCTAACTATTTCAAGTTTAGAATAATGGATAATTACTAAATACCGTGAACAAGAGAGCTTCGCGAGGATGTTTGCCATATTTTTGGTACATGACCTCTTGGTACAAACCCATTCTTGCCGACATGAATAACGCAAACGTTAAAATTGTGATTCCTTTAAAAATGATTCATTGCAATTGTATAATGAATTAACTTTCGTATACTTATAAATGCGATGAATTTACAAAAATAAACTAGAAACTTACCGACGACCCACCAAAAGTAAACGGAAAATTCACCTTCAGCTGGCTCGGCTGAAGAACTCTGTTACAAAAAAATTAATGCAATTTTAACTTAATTTGTCAGTTCTGTCCAATTAATATTCAGTGTGTTCAGCAAGAATCAATGAAATTTTAAAAAACTTACGCCAACATCTTTCCCAGATGCTATGGTGCACACAGCAATGCCAAGAGATATCATTGCGACTGAAATATATTTCATGGGAGCATACCGTTTACCCATTATGATCATCCCTAGGATCATATTGGCCATCAAAGACCCCTATTATAAAACACAGCTAATTATTATACTTTAATATAATATATCAGAACCAGAATTAAAGAATAAATATATTTAATTCAATACAAACATTTTGAATGAAAAACAATTTTGATTTTCACATTAAACGAGTACGTTTATCATTTTTTAAATATATTTATGATAGAGAATTCCTTGAATGCATGTTATGGATTTGTACAACAATTTACTTTTTTCGCTAAGCATGTAATCAGTTGAGAAATATTGTATAAATGTTTTTAACTACCAGAAAATGAAGAAACGAATAATTATTAGAAAAAATTCTGTACTTACTGCTCTGAAAATTAGATGAAGGGTCATCGAAATGTTAAAATTAAATGCATAATTGTTGGTGGTGCTGACCAGAAAGAAAAATATCACTAGTGTGATGTACTCCCTGAAATAAAAGTAATTAAGATGTGCAATTAGCTGGTTAACTCTATTTTTATCCCATGACGGAAAATAAGTCGTGAAAAGATATTTAAAAGGGATTTATACCTTATGGGTACATTCGGTTTCTTGGTACCGCATCTTAAAGTGGTCAAAAATCCTTCAATGGTAATGACAATAAACTGAGAAAAAGTGATAAGATTGCCACTGCCAGGGTCTTCTCTACAAAGATAAAGATAAATGTAAAAACAATAATAACACCATAATTCACATTGAATAATATAAATTAAACCTCGTATTTATTGTAGTATTGTATTCATCTGTTTTTAAAATAACTAAATAGAGGAACTTACTTCACCAACAGTTCCAAGAATATTACATTCGTGCAGCAACCAATAAATACAAATAAAACTGCCAACGCAGACTTCATGGTTGATTTAGGACAAGAAGGCTTTAATTTTTATTCCTTTTGCAATCAACTGTCAACTGACCACGGTCGTTGTTATCTTCAATATGATAAATAGCTTAACTAATTAAATAATTGTCCTGTCTTTGTGCCGTCCTTGCTTAGAAATCGTTGCATCTACAGTTGAAATCTGAAAAATTAATATCAAAATAATTCTGAATTCCCGAATACAATAATCACAAAAATACTGCCAACTGCTTCGGAAAAATTAAGTGACAGCTGTAAACCGATCTAGAATTAAAGGTTAGTATTTTTTTCTCTCAATCTTTTTCATTTTAGCACGAAACAAAACTTCCAATCAAGTAATATTATGCCATCAGAGACAAGAAACTAAAAATGACATGTATGTAAATATATGTAACTTTACACATAAGAATTATACTGTGCGTGGTAAAGCATAATGAGAAGCTGGAAGTTAAAACTTGGATATAATCTGCTCAACTAGAATGTTTGTTAGCTTTGGTTTTCGTATTTTATTGTATTACGTACCTGCCGGTCTACATTCTCTGTCATCTGTAGGCATTCATCAGTATGCCCGTCCAAACTTTTAAAGGCCACAAAAAATATCGAATTACATGTAAAATATCTTCGATAAGAGCTTGTTTTCAGATTTCGCAACTTCTCTATTATATAAATATCCACAGGGCAATTCCAATTTTTATGTCAAGATTTTTGTACTTTGAATAAATAGGTCGTTTCTTCTGTGTTCTTCCTACTGCAATATTGAATGGCACTTAGCAAATAATAACTTGAAATGTTTATCTCGCGGCGTTCGGAAAGCACCCTGAATATAGCCGAACAAAATGCTAGCTGGCAACCGTTCCTTTTTGTATTTATTCCTAGTTCTCATATAATATAAGTCTAGGCATTTCCTAACTTGCAGCTTCATAGCTTTCTGTACTTATTAGGACAGGATTATTATGGATAGGAACCGAATGGTAGAAAAACTCCCCAAATAAAAGAGAAAATGTTCAATTTATTATACATTTATATAAATATTACAGTTGATAAATTATTCACTACAATTGGAATATTGGAATTCACTTGTTTCGATTCTTAAATTATGGCCATGCGAAAAAATTCAACAGCACTTATAAAATCGTCACGTTTAATTGAGCCCCCTTGCATAGTTTGCCTACACATCAAATTGGGACGCATCACTTAAACAAAGTTGACGGATATCTTCGGGAGTAACTGGACCATCTGTAAGATTTTGAATTTTATATTAGTACATAAGCTCTTAGTACAAATGAAAAAATTGAGAGAAAGGAGCTTACTCAGTTGAAACCATTCGCTGTTACCAGCATCTTTACGTGCAGCATAGATCGCATTTTTAAGAGCAAACAGTACGCTAATGCTGGAACAAAGAGGCGGCTCTCCAGTCGCTGTATTCAATTAGTAAATCATTAAGTAATTAAGTATTATTAACTTAAAACAGTTTTCAAACATATATCGAATAAACACAGAATAAGTTCTGAATGGAAATGCAGAAAATAAAAGAATTTGCTGTGCATACAGTTTTTGGATAATTTGGAAATAATAACATGCAGTTTTTAACTTTAAAATACATCAAGTAATTTTTAATTCAGCTCTTAATTAGAAAAATCACATTACCTTTTGAACGAAGTACACCATTAGGATTTGGAGCATTTCTTAGCAAAGTTACTCTGAGGTCATCCGGAATATCTTTGAACAGTGGAGGTTTGTATTCCTGTGTCATGAATATTTTCCAAACAATAATTAAATTTATGCATTTGAGCATACAGGAGACTATTTCATACATGACAATAACTTATTGTATTGTGACTGACTAACCCATGTTCCACTGGTTAGCAACCGACCACTCTTTTTATCGTGAACAATTTTTTCAGTGGTCCAGAATCCTATACCCATAATGAGAGCACCTTCAACTTGCCCTACGTCTATTTCAGGGTTCAAACTTTTTCCAGCGTCTTCAATTATATCAACTCGGACAATCTATTTATCAACAAATAATGTGATAAATATATAAAAAGAATTACAAACTAATTTACGGTTGATCGACATAAAAAAGAATTAGCTGATTTTGAAGATGTTAAAAATGACTAACTTTGTATTCTCCGGTTAAACAGTCTATCTCAACTTCTGTTAGATTAACCACCCATATGTCGTATGATTTTACTCCATCTAATTCGCTCGCCCTTAAAAAATTATAATTAATTAATTTCCCAAAAATAGAATTTGTTTGTGGTATTGAAATTAATACATTAGGAATTAATATTCATTCTAAGTTACTTACATATGTGAAGCAGCGAGGTCAATACTGGCTTTATGGCACAATGAGACTAGTCGTTGCCAAGAATAATTCTTCATTGAGTCTCTGATTGGCTTCATGCGTTCCTTCAGCTTTTCGCACGCCCGTAGAGCACCCTGTAATTGTTTTGTGTTAATAAAAGCTATAATAAACAATTTAAAAAATATTTTTGAAATGATAAATTTTAAATAATTTTTAATGAAACACAAATAATTTGACAATGTTTAGCTTCAGGCTATTGAACAATGTATTTACTTAAAAACAATGTATGCATGTTATTAGTTTATAATGGTAGCTACCACTAAATAAGTGTAAAAAAATTCTTTACATAGCAGCAGAGGTCACTTGTGGTAGATCCTCCCGTGGAAGCTCCATTTGCCGCAACCAAATTATTTGTAGGCTTCACTACTATCATTTCAATTGGTATATCCAAGGCATAAGCCACAGTTTGTGCAACCTATGGAAATCAAATCAACACTTACAGTTAGGCAAAAATTGTAAAGGGTAAATGTGAATAATAACTTGGCTATCACATTAATGTTACCTTTGTATTAAGCCCTTGACCAATTTCAATCCCTCCATGACTAACGACAACGGTTCCATCATTTGCGTAAATAGCAACATAGACAGGGTGGCGTTTATCACCATATTCCAAGGGGTATCTAATGGGAACCATCGCCATTCCGCGCTTTCTCCAACGATTATTGGTTTTCTATTTAAAGTGTGTGTTCTAAATCATTTCTATTGCAATTATTCGAATCTTCCATAAACTTTTACTTAAAACCCTTTTATCAATGTTAAAGTTAAGTATTACATAGGCTTAGATTAGAAATTTTACAGAATTAAACCCAAAATTGGATTAGCAAAATGGGCTAAACCTCACCAGATTGAAGTCTTTGATAAACTGTGCGCGGGTTTCAATGCTGCCAGAAATTTTTAGTTCTTCGACCATTTTTGGAATCAGATTCTCTCCAACAAAAGTATCAGAAATTCCAATCGGTTTCATTATTTTCTGTCCACTGGTAAGTACATTCCCCAGACGAACTTGAATAGCGTCTTTTTGAGTTACAAATGCTATGTGTTCCATAATGTTTTCTATGAAGGCGATGCCAGGAGTTGATCCTATACATAATTGAACACAAACATTTAAATAAAATATTCAAATTTTCAGTGAAAATGTGAGTGATAACAAAGTGTTAGGTTTTTTAGAACAAAGAATTACCTGGAGCTCTGCACCATGTATTTGCAGGTGTGTTACTAATTATATTTGCTGTAGATACCTCCCAGCCAACAGCATTATATATGGACTGGAAACAAGACACCCCAACTTCTGCTGTCTCTTCATTTGATGCTATCCCAGTGTCACAGAACATTTGTCCCTTAAGGCTAAGAATTTTTCCGTTACTGTCGACTCCAACCTGCTCAATAAGAGAAAAAGCTAACATTTATTTACTACACTAGGGAGAGGTGGGGTCGGTTGGCGAAGTGATGAAATTTCAATGAATTCTTGACTTTTTCTGGTCGCGAAAAATTTCAAAATATGAAGTATTGCTACCTAGACATCATAACAAAAAATTGTGAATA
>JABASI010003509.1:0-16305 GCA_019776505.1 Tomocerus nigrus
TTTCTAGGATGCTCGACTAGGTAGATCAAGCCAAACAGGAATAAAGTACACTATTTACGTTGAAATTATATGGCGATATATTTATTATATCCTCTGCTCACGCTATCTATATAGCTGTAGACATCCACTAATTCTTTGCGCTTAAGTCCGCAAAATTCAAGCAGCAAAACCACTTGGTTCGTAACAAGTATACAAATCCCGAAGGGAAAAGTTTTATTTTGCTGAATATGAAATAAATAGGTTTAAATGTCCCTTTAGTGTTCGCAAATTTGGATTCTTATTTTTAATTTGAATTTTTGAGGCATAGGAAAATGAAAAAAACTGTTTTGGCTGGAAAGGATAATATTCTTTTGCTTTGCGGGCATTTTTCTGTTTAATCTCACGGTAACATCTCAGATTAGTGGATGTCTATAGTATTTTTACTACTTACATTATGCATACGTATTTACTACTTACTACAAGTAGTAGTAGGCAGTAGGTACTTGTAGTTGGCAGAATGAGGCTGAAGGGTGAGAGGAAAGTAATGTAAGTATGTCTATAGGTAGATAAGGAGAATTTGGAAGAGTAGTGTGCTTTGCTTTCTCTCTGTATGCACATATACGTACATAAATAGTACATAATATCATATTAAGTGTAAGTAGGTATAGTAGCTAGTAGCACTTTGTGTTCTACTATTCTCGTAGTTCTTGTTCAGGCAAGAAGTTGCAGCAAAGAGAGAGGGAAAGCAACTCGTGCTCGCTCGTGTTACGCTCAAACTTCAGCTCGCTCACAACTACTGCAATATTATTACAAGGGAGGTTCAATATATCCCCTACATATAACATTATCTATTCCGAGAATATATAGGTATAGCCAAGATAATAATATAAAAGATAAATACTATTACAGTGTGCGCAAAAAATAACTTGTACTGCAACTTTCACCGCATAATTTTCCATCGATATTTTTACGCTGAATAGCACACGAAATTTTTTTATTCGCCTTTCCAAGCAAATTAATCTTTCACCTGTCATTTTTTCGCTGATAGTGAAAGTGATGAAAGTCTAATTTGCTTGGAAAGGCTTGAAAATAATTTTGGAGATGTGTCACTTGCAAATAATTTAAATTAAAGTTTATATGGTGAAAGTCTAATTTGCTTGGGAACGCTTGAAAATGACACTGGAGATGTATTTATTGTAAACATTATGTGAAATTTAAATGGTGAAAGTCTAATTTGCTTGAAAATAGCTTTGCGGATGTACTGATTGTAAAAAATCAAATTAAAATTTACGTGGCTAAAGTCTAATTTGCTTGGGAAGACTTGAAAATAATATTGGGGACGTATTTTTTGTAAAAATAGGAAATTAAAATTTACATGGCGAAAGTTACATTTTACGCACACTGTATGCGTCTAATGTTAGTCTGGAGAGAGTTGTAGTAGCAGTTGTGTGCCGTAGAGCATGGACTATGTATGTATGTGTATCTACTGGGAATCCCTTCATCCAGCCTAAGCCAAGCTATCCGGAGAGAGCACAGACGGACAGAGTCTGGAGATATATATAGATATTATATATAGGGAAGGATGGAATAAGATAGAATTGGACGGATATAGAAGAAGTAGCGAGAGGAGTCGGAGAGAGCTAGAGACAAAACGTCGGAGTCAACTCTGCTCTCCTCAGTAGCTCTCTTTCCTCGCATCCGAGAACACGAGCGACAGAGTCAACTGATGCACAGTCCACGTCCTCACCACTCTTCCACTTTCACTCACTTCTCCTTTCCTCCTCCGGCTCAGTCCACTTTTGGTTTCGAGCTGAGCAACTAGAGAGTCCTTGCCCACTCGCACATCAAATTCCTCCACTATAAAAATAATATCATTAGTGGGGACTTTGGCCGTGGCCCTTCATTTCAGCCCACTCTCTCTTGTCCTAGATCACTCATTTCTTCATTGGACAGCTGCTGAGAGAAGTTTCTTCGGAGACACGACATTCATCTGGAAATATCTCCATCTGCTCCGCGAACCCTTTCCTGACAGAATTTGACCACAAACTATAAACAAGATTTGAACCCGGGTAAAACCTTTTTTGACGCACTGATTTTGTAGTAGCATTGTCAAAGTGTGGTGAAAGTGAAGCTTTCTCTCTGTGTGAAAAACACAATAGGGACAAGAGACGTGATCTGTTGTGACTCGGAGATCGCTCAAGTGGAATCTTTTCCATGTAAATGTAAAAACGAGAAGATTGCAAAAGGAGAGAAGAAGAAGAAGATAAAAGAAAACATTGTATCTCTGAGAAAGATGCAGTCATGCTGAGATAAGTGAATTAACAAATGCAGTTCAGTTCAACCCTAACAATAAGAATAAGAGTCGAGTGAAAGTGAGCGACAGTTAGTTATACCATGAAATAAAGATACAGTGGCGAGTTCAGCAGTCGACCACTCCATTTTATTACAATTTCCTACAAGATTGGACAAGTCCGTGCGTTCTAAGAAAAGAGTGGAGACAGCAGCCGGAGTTGAAGAAAGGCAGATAAAAAAGGACACACACACATATATATAGCCCTGTTTTCTCTATCATTACAAGGATAACTGATCACAGCGGTTGTTCAGTCTAATTCCAAGTCTCAATCGAAATGCTGTGAAAGCCATGCTGCTCCTCTACCAAACCATCATCATTATTATCAATTGATCTCAACCTCCAATTCACTTCCCTCCAGTTCAATGCGCTTTCACCCACAACCAACTTCTTCTTAGAGAAAGTTAACGGACGAAATAAAAATCACACATTTCTATAAACTCTCCGCCTACACATTTTTGATTATTATTTAAATCCCGTACATAGGGTGTGAGAAAGTTACAACTCATTGATGTGTAAAAATAAAGTTGTAAAAAACTATACTTTTTGACTTTCACAACTTGACATTTGTATAACTTTTACGATTAAATAGAAAATAAACTTTCCCTTAGGCATTTCATTTCGAAAATAAAGACAGACACCGACGACTCTTCATTGATACAATAAACTGCGGTGCTGTGTGGGAATTCCGAGAAAGTCTGTAGGGAAGATCCGCTTTCTCTTCCTTCTCACTAATCAGAGCAAGGCACGAAAGCTCGTAACTTGAGGTAAAGTCAAGCAAATAACAAGAGAAGAATATTATTAGTTGAATGAAGTGTAATTTCCATATTTGATTAATGATAATTGATGAAGCGAGAAGAAAAGGGGCAGTCTCCCTCCCTTTCTCTTCTATTTACTTAGGAATTCACAGAAGACAATCTACTTAAGTTTTTTGAGTGGAATAAAAGACTGGGACTATCTAGCTACTCTGTTACGAGTAGCCAACTTAGACGAATTTGTGTTTTTTACAGAGTTAGAGCAAGGAGACGAACCACAGCAAAGCCGTTTCCGTTTCACTTTCATTCAGTCGACTCAGACAAAGAAATCTGTGTCAGGCATGCCATACCACGTTAACATTTCTATTTTTAGATAGGAATACGACGCGACAGAACAAAACACTACGGTTCGTCTTCTGTTCCTGGTTCACTTTGCTTACTTTGCTATAAAATTTCTCGATCCCTCTCTACTTCTACTTTCTATAAGGACAAGACGTACATAGCAGCAGGAGGCTTTATACTGGAAACTTCATAAAAAGAAGAAGGCAACATGCACAGATCTATAAAATAAATGTCTTTGAACTGGTGGCGTCACGTGACTGTTATGTTCTGGAGATACTTTTCTGACACAATTTCCACTGGAATGTACATAGTTACTTAAGTAGCGAGGAAGAACAAGAACGGATGAAAAGGCGTCTCTCAACGAACTTCTTCTCCTCAACAATCTCAGTTTTCCACTAGAAATACTAATAATAAGAGAGTAGACAGACAGAGAGAGAGAGAGAGAGACCAGAGAGAAAGTATTATTTTTTACAGCTTGTGCTTCTATTTGTGTCTTGAACAGCAAAATGAAAGTTCTCCAGACTGAAAAACAAATCAAGTCTAAAAATAAATGTGTCTCGACGAAATTTTAATTAAATCTCACTTGAATTACAAACCCACAAAGAATATTTCCTCACCAACATTTCTTAGATATTATTACTAAATTAGACTTGAACAGAATTAGCATTAAATGAGCAAAGGAAGTTGTTCATTTCAAATTCAAACAGGGAAAAACAATCAAAAGCAGAGCAAAAGCTAATGATCTTATCAGATAATAGGTGAATACGTTTTTACACAAAACATTATTGCCAGGAAAGATGTTAAGGAAATAGAGAGAGAGGGGTATATATGAATAGAAAAAAGTCGTTGGATTGGAAACTTTTTCGGAATCAAAGGAAAAGATTTCATACATTAGAAGGAGTCTAGTGTAATAAAATGAAGAGGCAGTGGGATTTTCAAAGGCGATACAAGTCAAGTCAAAAGAAAATACAACAGACAGAAGGTTGAATTCTTGTAAAGATTTAATGAAAAAGAGCGCATCCTTCTGACCATATTGGTGAAAGGCGAGAAAGTGGAGGAGAAAATAAGAGAAAACCATAAAAAGAGTCTGGAGAAGAAGACTGGGTGACATGCAAATAGATAAAAGGACTCTCTCTCATATCACACGATCAGAAAACAATAAAAAGAGAGTCAAGTCGACGACGGAACTCGAGTGTTTTCTCACTTTCTTTTCAAAAGAATAGTCTGCAGTCTCATCCAACGTCGCAATACGTAATTGTGGAACAGCGTCGGCAGCGTCATCCTCTTATCTTCAGTACGTATCGACTTTTTAGGTACACGGCACATGAATTCATCCTATTCAGCCCGTTGCTGCATTATTAATAAAAGAAAAGTCAAAGTTCAATTTTTTATGAGTTGACACGGATGTTGCTGATAGATCGATGACAAGAGCATCACGCTCCCTCCATTCACTTCACGTCCGACTTCCTACGTCCGACCCGTCCCATTGTCACTTGAGAAATGATTTACTCTCGTCTCAAGTAGGCAGCAGCATAGTCTTTGTCTAATCATAATAACATAACTTAACATAAGTATCACTCACTGTGAGAATACTTGTGTTGCAAGGACATAAAACATTTTCAACGTCTATATTACTAGCTACATGCTTAATATTCTGTTTACATAAATAATTCATGTACTTTTTATTACGTTGATTTGATACACTTTATAGTGCTTGCTGTAATCTTGGATCGGAATTCCGTCGGAGTCAAAGTCAACAGGCCTGGCAGAAAAATAATGGTCATTACATAAAGCCCTCCTGTGCATAAAAGTGTAATTACACCCATTTAAGGAAAAGAAAATATAATGGGGAAAATACATTTCTGTCTGCTGCCCGAATAAAGAAAAATAAGGTGTGCGTGGGAAACGGATCAGACTGAAAAGTCGCTAGACGTGAAAAGGCCGGGATCGCCGGGACACGGTGTGTGTTTGCATTGTCGAGCCAGTCAATCAGCAGACGAGGAGCTTGTGGAATTAGTGTGTGTATGTATATGTGTGTGTGGGTGCGCGTAATGAAAACCCAGTGCTTTTCTTATTAAAATATTGATGAGGACGATAGAGTGGAACAGAGTAAAGGATGGACAGACGAAAGTCAAATTTTTCGAGTTGACGTTTAGCTGTTAAATTGTACATTGACGTTTATCGATTATTGGATTGTTTATTAGCTCATATCACTCACCTTACATACAACCTACCCTAAAACTTTGCCCGTACGGAAAATTATTTCACTAGTGCACTGACAGAGAAACGGACACTATTATTGGATTAACCCTTTATGTAATACGTACACATTAGATTGGGCAACGATCTTAAACTGTTTAAAGGAAAGTAGCTTAGCTAAATAAAACGACTCAGAAAACGACAACTTGAGTTTAGTTGACATACGCACAGCACTCTGAAGTGTCTGAAGGGAGGAAGGAACTGTTCTATACGCAGCCAATGCAGTCAAGTCAGAGCTTAAAACCGAAAACAATGAAAATCTTAAGCGACGCTAAAAGAGAAAATAGGAGCAGAGTTACTTTGAGGTAAATAGAAAGAGACGGGGAGGACCAAACTGCATTAACAGAAAGTGTGAAGTGTGTGAGTGAGAGGTTAATAAATAGAGTTACTTTTACAATAAGCAAGACAGTCATTTTCTTACCACCACTCACAACACAACTCGCCTAATTTTCCTATAGCGTGCATTTCAAGTGTGGTGCGCGTAAAACGTAAAACCGTAAAACGTAAAACCCTTTGTCTTTTCAGTGTAGTCAGTTGAAGTGAGGCGTCACTTGCAATAAGGACAAAAGGAAGTTATCCGTTCTGCGGGAAAATATTAAATCCGATCAAGATCACATCAGGGGATCAGGCAGCAAGACGGACGCTATAATATAAAGGCAAAAAGGAAAAGTCAAGTGAAAGGAAATTGAATTAGTTAGTGTGTGAAATGAAAATGTCATATGGACTGATATGAAGTGAGACGTGGAGTGAAGTGGAGTGGATTAAAGTCAACTCAAGTCTATACATTCAACATTCATTCACACACACAGTGATAATATTAATGTGATAAAGGGTAATGGTCGATTAGCACCCATAGAGAAAACCATACTCACTGATTAGTTGACAGTTTTCCGCTCCAAAGCAAGAACAAAGTGAAAACGGAAAGGAGTCGGACAAAACAAGTGCAGTTGTTTTGTTTTCAATAGATTTCCTTGAGATTTTCGATTTTCCGGTTTTCTTCTCACTCCTATATCAGAAATCAAAAAAAATACATCGATTGTCGTCTAGTCAGCTCATCGAGTGATTTGAGTGAGATGTTCAAGTGAATGAGCCAATCATTCAAAACCTGGTTGCTGATGTCGAATCCATCAGCAGTATGTTGGTATGAAGAGACAAAACGTTCGAACTATATCATTAATCGTGTGCACTTTTACGTATCTCCTGGTTGGAGCTGCAATCTTTGATTCACTCGAGTCGGACACGGAGAAAAAACAATTAGACGCTTTGACTGGTAAGAAATCCAACTCTATTATTCATTTAATTGACTTTCACCTTCACTTTCTTTTCAGAATCCCTTCAATGCCAAATCCCATGAACTAGAAAAAGTCCAAACATATATATCTTTTGTGAACAATCATCAGGAAATGGCAACTATTTAATTAGCTTGTAATTTTACGATTTTTCTTTGTCATGCATCACGCGGTTACTTGTACTTTTTACATGATACCATCAAAATTCATTGTCTACCGAAAACTAATTCACATGAATGAATGAATGTAAAGCTGAAACAAGAGACGGAGGCGGCAACCTTTCTCCTGACTTTCCCTAACTTTCTCTTTCATCATTTACTTTTCAAGCTTTACATTCATTAAGTTAAAACTTTTCGAGAAATTGTGTACAGAATAAATATTTATGAGTGTATAAGTAATGAATTCGAATTACTTTAACAGTTATTGCATGTACCGTTGTCCAATAGACTATAATAGGAAGTCATATAGAGTAGTCTGACTCTCGAATGTGTCACAGTGAAAGAAACAAAGTCATATTTGCTTTCACAGTAGTAGAGGTCGGGTCGTTCATTAGAGAGTTGCTGGAACTGAACACTTTTCAAGCTGATTCCGAGCATCGGTAAGTAGGTAAAGCTCGAGAAATTATTCGGCACCTGATTTTCCTATGCGTTTTCATTACGCTGTCTTATGAAAGCTGGCCAGAAAACTTTCTATCTTGATCACTGCTGTTCACTTACTTCAGACAAACTAACAAATAATTTATCTTGCAGCATGCTTTTACTAATTTGTTTTGTTTCCGAAGTTTAATGTTCGACTTTTCTTTCATTCTTAACTAAAACTGGACACCACATTACCGAGACATTTACTACAAAGTAACTACACCATAACGCTTTCTCCATATAAATGATAATTCGTCTTTGCAGTTTGCATTTGCACACTTAAGTAATTAATGCACCAAAATGGTTTTCACGCAAGCAGTGAACCAAAATGGTTTTTACGCAAGTAGTGCGAAGCAAAATGGTTTTCACGCTCAAATATAGTGCACAGAAATAGTTTTCACGTGTATTCAAGTAGTGCACCAGTATGGTTTCCACGCCTAAGTAAGTAGTGCACAAAAATGGTTTTCACGCCCAAATATAGTGCACCAAAATGGTTTTCATTTCAAGCCTAAAAATAGTACACCAAAACGGGTTTCACGCCATTTCTAGAAAATGTAACTTTCACTTGATTTTTATAAAAGTTGAAATGACCGAAAAAAATTACAAGAATTATCATGTACATGGAGAAAGTCCCACGGTATATATAGGTAGTTATTTTTGGAATTTTAGCCTTCCCTCCCTGTATAATAGGCCGGTAGCCAAAGAAAGCTTATAATTAGCATTTCAAGGCAAAGCTTTTTACTTGATATGTGATGAGTAGTAATTAGAATTAGACAGTAATGAGGTAGGCAATCAGAGCTTTGAAATACTTTAATGAAAGTAACATTATGTATATCATAAATCCAGGGATGCATAAAATGTAAATTTCCCCAGCATCCTGAATTTTGAATTTCCCCAAATTTCCAAATTTCCCCAAAATTTTTCCCAATTTCCCCATAATTTTTCCAAATTTCCCCATTTTTTTCAAATTTCCCCGTCCCCTCGGTAGCGTTTTTCGCCGTCGGCCTTCGGCCGACGGCAAAAAGTTTTGAAAAAAACGGATTTTTGGCGGTTTTTTCAAAAAACGGCGGGTTTTCGGCGATTTTTTCTAAAAAACGGCGGGTTTTCGGCGATTTTTTCTAAAAAAGGCGGGTTTTTGGCGGTTTTTTCCCTAATTTAGGCGCAAAGTTCCTCAAATTTGGGATAAATTTCCCCATTTTCAGACCAAATTTCCCCATTTTCGGAGCAAATTTCCCCATTTTTGGAACAAATTTCCCCATTTTTGAAATAAATTTCCCCAATTTCGGTCCTAAGATGCGTAGACGTAAGCCCCACCCCTTTCGGGGGCGGGACTTACGGCTACAAGGTATGTATAACCATATTGTGTACCACGCATGCGTGCAAGCTCTCAATGCATAAAAATTGGGATCCTGGCATCCTCAAGATGCCAGGATCCCAATTTTTATGCAACTACAGCTTCAGTGTAAAAGTGACTTCGGCATCTGGATGCCAGGATCCCAGGTTTTATGCATCCCTGCATAAATCATATAACTACACCTATTCAAGAATACATTTTGCAATCTAAAATTATTAATTACTACGTCATCAAGTCCTAGTCAATATAGAAAATGCTGAAACTTGTACTACTGTTCATTATTTGAATTCAGTAGAACAATGAACAATGGGGTGGGGATTAGAAAGAAAGTGGAAATTCATAAGAGAAGTTGGGAATAGGAAAGCTGCTTATTTATTATTTATTAGAATTTTAGCTACAACATAAAGGAGTCTGTTTAAATAGTAAAATCTTGTTTGATCTAGTTTACGGATTATTG
This sequence comes from Tomocerus nigrus, assembly GCA_019776505.1. Taxonomy (NCBI): domain Eukaryota; kingdom Metazoa; phylum Arthropoda; class Collembola; order Entomobryomorpha; family Tomoceridae; genus Tomocerus; species Tomocerus nigrus. The sequence goes on from JABASI010003509.1 coordinate 9,424, forward strand.
TAACAACGTTCTTATTTATCTTCCTTCTCTTGTGCACACTTAAGACACTTATAGATAGGTAAACAACAAACATGCTTAAAAGAAGCTGATGCTTTTACAGAGTAGACCTATCTAGTTATAGGATTAACAATGCAACTATAAAAGAGCTAGTTTAGTTTGAAGGAGGAGAGGCTTGTAATTTGGCATCCTTAGCTACAATCTGATGCTTAGGAGTAGAAGATCAAAAGAATGTCGTACTTGTGCTACACGCAGTGACAAATAGACTGAACTTTCTCTTTCCTCTTGAGCTTACTCTTCTCGTAGTAATCGTCATTCTTCTACTATAAGACACTAAGAGTCCATGTCGAGCTCTAGCCAAGAGAAACAATGCAAGTTTGGCAATTTAGTACATGCTCAAGAGGTTTCCTGAAATAAAATCGATTCTACAAAGAGTTTTTTAAGCCTGACATATGTCACATGTCAAATTTGTGTCACTGCATGAAATATTTTGCCATCCTACGGACGATGAGTAAAAATAATGTTACTACCTAAATATCAGCGGTAAGTCTACTGCCTTCGATCTAAAACTATCATTCCCTGCTGTTCTTTACTCTTTCAAAACTACTTCGTCTTCTTTGTCTTTCTACTGTCGTGTGTCTAGCCTGCCTATCTATTATATGAGTTGTAAGACCCGAGAGCTAGCTAATGGAAAACGGAATTTTATTGCTTTTAAAATTTGACTTTTGATGTAGGCGGCATATACTAATACAGTACGAGGGACGCTACTAGAAACTTTTCATATGACTTTTACCATGTAAATGACATTAAATATCTCATCAAATAGTTTTTAGTGTCTTTCGGACCGCATTAAGCTTTCACTTTTGGGAAAGTTAAATTAAAGGGCAATGTTATAGAAATCGCACTAAAAAGATTTCGTCTATTATTTTGGCGTGAAAAATTGAAATATATCAAGTAAAAGTACACGGTGAAAATGGTGAAATGAAAGTCACGTGGAAAGTTTCTAGTGCTTCGAACTGTATATAGAATGAAGCATAGAAACCTCACGAAAATCAAAAACTATTAAATTGCTAAAAGAAACTTGTTTTCTTTTTGTGGAGTTTCGAATAGGGAAAGCTAGAATGTATACAATATTAACAATATCTAAATGCCACAACAATTATCGGTTAGATGAAAAAGACAAAAATAATTTTGGCGAGCTACTTCTATATTCCCCGAAAAAAGATAAAATTTACACTGTGAAAGTGATATGGCAAAAGATAAGAAAATCACTCTGTCTGTCCTGCTGTTACTGTTTTACGCACAAGTACCGTACCACAATTAACAATTGGCGACTATCAATGAGATTATGGTAGATAAATACAAAGTTCACCTACCTACGAAGATGAAACGATGACCTTTAATGTTAAAAAAGACTTTTCTTGGGTAAACTAACAATTGTGAGTATTTATAACTTATCTGAGTATCCCATCTGTAAATTATTTATATTGTGCCCTTTCCAGAGCTGAAATTATTTGGTAATAAAGCTTTTCTCAGCAATCGTAAAGTCTTAACTTAACCCGTAAAGGTCACCGGCCGGTCGTACATCATTATTCTATTTGCCGTGTGGATTTATGTACTGTTCTTGTACTTTGCAAGGATATATAGAATCACTTTTACGCTAACAGTGGATGGTCGGATGGTAATTCCCGAAATCTTCAGTGGGTGGCTAGTGGGTTTACCTTTTACTGAACAGAATTTATAGCTTGAAATGGCAGTCTTACATGAAAATACTTTCAATTACGAATTCTTATTACTCTGCCCACCACCCACCACACCACAGAGTTCTCTGTTTACACTAATGAACTAAAGGAAAACTTCGCAGGCAGACATAGACTCAACTCAAGAGACAAAGTTCAATATTATCTCCCATTAAATTGTTATTGTTGGCACTAGTCGCATTATCAAATCACACACAACACAACAGAGAGCCGCTTAAATGGTTGAAGGCATTGGCTGTGTAGGTGGGCTAATCCGATTTTCTTTTTATTGCATCCATTTGAGTGCACACTGTGCTGCACTTACAGATATGTGGAAAGGTATATACAGTACGGGGCACTAGAAACCGTTCATAGTACAAGTTTTAACGTGCAAATGACATTCGTCTTTTCATGCATAAAAGCTCCACCAAAATGTTTTTCACGCCATTTACAGAAAATACAATAAATACACAAAAAATACGAAAATAATGTTGGCATGCTTTTAGGTGGGAAAAGTTGACTTGACATTTACACATAGTATGAAAGTCATACGAACGGTTTTTAGTGCCCGTACTAAACAAACAAATGCCCCTCTGTAAGTAAAGTAAGTAGCTCGCAAGCTTCCTCCCTCCATCCTATTCAATAAAACGAATACTTATCCACTGGTTGGAAGTTGGAACAGAAGCAGAAAAGGTGGAAGATTGTGATTTTTTGCGTTTACTTATGTTCATTCAATAATTCTACAGCCACATTAACTACTGTTTCGAGGCTGGATAGAGCAATTAAGCATATAAGCATATGGATACAGCAATTAAGCATACCTACTTAAGTGCCTCCTGCCTCACACACCTTTAATAACATTCGTTTCATTGCTAATACACACACAGTACACATATGCCTTAAGTAGTTAATGCTTAGCAGAGTAGACATTTATATCGATCTTGATTTGATATGTAGAAGGAATTCACCATAGTAGTCGATTTAGTATGTCTAAACACGTCATTCTATTGCCTAATGACCGCTATGCTGTCTAATCAGTCTGTATTCTGTATCGTTAATATAAACTTACTTCTTAATAGTAGCTGCCAAACTAGCCAAACGAAAATAAACAAATTATTGGAACTAAAAATTGTGTATATTATAATACAATAACCAATACTGTAATTGGTATATTCTCAATGAAATTTGAATATAATAGGTGTATTCACTTATTCACTATATCTGCTATATCGACTATAGTTACTTCTTTTACAAGAGAAAGGACTATACTGCGTCCGGCAAGACCTATAGGCATCTTTACATATTAAATATAGTAGTGACACGTAATCACACGAAAAGGCATGTTTTTCGACTTACAGATTTGCATCCTCAAGAAAACGCACGATTTACATCCGCGTGAAGACTTATTTGGAGCGAATATTCAAAACATTGTTACTGCCACGTACACACAAGCTTTGCAACTATAACTTTAACAGAATAAAATGGGGACAGAATGGGGGGCTCGTATATATTAAAGCTTTATATTTATAATTTATAACCCGTACTGCTCTTATTTCTGCCTGTAATGCCGGTAGATGTAGTGGTGTACTGAATTACTGAATAGCCCTAATATAAAGTTGCACAAGTATAATGAAAATGTTTGAAGGTAAATTAAAATTACCATGGACTTTCTCTTGCCTTGTTCTAACTTCATATGTATAGTTTTTATCAATTTTCGCGACACGAAAATAACAAATATATAGGTACTGGTAAAAAGTTCTAGGGAAAGTGCCGGAAGGTAAAAAGTTCTAGGAAACTGGGAAATGCCGTTGAAAATCTTGTATGGGAAAACCGGGAAGAGCTTTACAGCAGAATTTTCCATATTACATTAATATAATTTATTTTATTGGGTTGCGTAAAATGTATTGGAGCTAAGTAAAACAAAGTAGAACTTTATGGTGTCTCGGAGGCTAAGCCTATGACACAGAGCTGCACCATATTATTTTTCAGAACATAGTATATATACGGTTGTCTGGAAATTGAAAATCAAATTCAATTTAAGCTAATAAAGTCAACTGTAAGTAAATAAGTTGGCAATTTGGGTTGTAGAGAGACATTTTATTTCAATTTCATTGTATCCAGAATCAATTCTTGCTCAGTTTTGATATAGCATGGAAAATCAGAAGTTAAATGTGAGATAATAGGAGGCGTCTGTTAAAGGTCTTAACATTTTACATTTACATTGAGATGTTTTGAATTAAATGCATGCTGATACCTATTCCGGGGCGCTAGAAATCGTTCATAAGTTTCAAAGTGTAAATGTTTCGTCTTTTTTACTCCTAAATACCACCCAAAATGTTTTTCACACCATTTCCAGAAAATATAACTTTCACTTCACTTTTACCTTTAAAAAAGAGAAAGTCAACGTTTCATTTCCGCGCAAAATGCAGAAAAAGATTTTGGTGTAAAATCAAAGTCGATTTAGTGTACCTGATATTTGTACGGTGAAATTCGTGTATTAAAACGATTTCTAGAGCCCAGTACTGGTGAAATTGTGTTTGGTGAAATTGTGGAATCCATGCAATCTATTTCAATGGATTTAAGTTTGAAATTTCAAAGTAGGATTTATAGCTGTTGTGAAGGATGGAGATAGAAAAGAGTGAGTGATTCAATGATTGAAATGGTAAAGAATTGCTACAAAGGATGTAGAGAGAGATCAAGGCATTATAGACTCTTTTTACCATGGAATTGTAACAAGGTCGGCTCCTTCGACTGTTTTCAAATTAAAATGTCACTATTTATATTACTGGAGGCAAATAAATGAAGAATTGCCTGCATACTATATTAGCAATGCATCCTGCCAAACAATCGACTGTAGACAAGATCCTCATTTTGATCTCCAGTCGAAAATAGTGAAATTTTAATTTGAAATCCACCGGACGAGCCTACCTTCATAGACATATAAATGGTAACAAGAGTCCACGAGCCTTGGAGAGAGATGAAGAATAATACAAACAAAAAGAGTAAGAATACGGGGACTAAGGGCAAAATCATCCTTAATTTGTTTGGCTAAGGCAAAGAGGAAAGTATTAGAGAGAAAGTATTAGGAGAAGTGTGTGTGGTAGTAAGCGTATGGAGCTATGGCTGGATATTGGCTGGAAGTGATGGTTAGTCGCGTAGAGGAAAGAATGCAGAGGAAGGAGGACTGCTGAGCTGAAGCCAAAATACTTTGCTTTCACTTCTCTGGCTCTTCTTGTTGGGTACTGTGGGCTTTAGTCTCCTCTTCTGACACGAAGTGAGTGAGTATAGGAGGAGGATAGCCCCAAGCCAAAGAAAGCAAATGGAAAGTTTGACTGCAGTGCAGTGTAGGCTATAGCTACTGTTGTAAAGGAATCTTTGGAGAAAGCCGAGCCAGAATCAACACTGAATCTTCTATCGTCCTAACGTAACGAATCCTTGTTCTATTAGTAGCCATGCAGCCAAAGGAATCTTGTGTCACCTAAGCCTACACTCACTAACTACTGACTATCCTCTTAGGAAATCCTATACCCTTATCTTCCGTCTACTCATATACAGGGTCCACTAAAACTAAGTTTACACCGACTTTCTCCATTGAAATTTCATACATTTTTGCGCTAAATGGTATCCCAAAATTTTTTTCACACCTTTGTCAAAAAATCAGACTTAAATTAGACCAAAAATTAGACCACTTTCAGTGAAAGGGTGAAAGTAGTGAACGTCTGCTTAAAAAGACCCGCATTTTTAGTGAATTATCTAACGTACAAGAAAGTAAAAGTGCAAGGGGTGAAAGCGTACTTTGGTTGGAAATACGTGAAAATTTTTTTGCTGTGCTATTTATTGTAAAAAAAATATTATATGAAGTTTGCATGGAGAAAGTTGTATGTTGTATGTGAGTGAACTTACTTTAGTGCACCCTGTGTACAGAGCGCAATGTGATTCTAACGATGAGAATATACTCTAACTGCTTGCTATGCTATACTATGCAAGTAAATATATAGACACAGTTCATTTCACTTGTGACTAGCACAGTTATTTAGAATGTACCAGTTTTACTTTCTCTCACAAACTACTTTACTACTATTACTACTCGCTACTCTCTATATAGGTACTTATATTTAAGTAGGTATAATAGAAACAATACACTTAAAGCGAAAATATTCCATTCCTGTAGATGTGCACTAGGGATATAAAGATAGAGACTAGACTATTAGAGATATCCCAGTTGAGTTGCCTCTCCACTATTTCCTCCTTTTCTCTCTCTCTCTCTCTCTCTCTCTATTCTGTTTTTAAGTTCTTCCTTTTCCACTGCTTGCCCAAGTTCTAAATATAGAAAGTTACAAAATACATCGTACTGCACTGTACATTACGTTTATGCTGCATTCCATTCAAGTACCCCATTGCTCGTACTACACTTTTACATACAGCTAATATTTCACTCTCATTGCCAGATACTCGTCCATCCAAAAAAACTACGTACATACATGGCTACTACGGTCAATGTTGTAGCCAGATTAAATATTGGCGTAGTACTTATTATCTGAAACTGTTCCTTTGGTTTGGTCCTATGCGGAGTCAACTTACATGCTAGAATAGCAATTAAGCTGCCATGCAAATACAAAATAATTGGGGTCATTTTTATATAGTTGCGTTCATATGTGTTTAAATCAACGTTTTTTATGGGGCCCACCTCGCAATCCGGCAAATAATATAGGTATGTTGATAGGTATGTTAATAGTTTGCTCCAGTTTACTATATTAAAGTCCTTAAAGATTTTTTTTACCAATTGCGTATGTAAATAAAATCAAATATTCGTATGTCTGTTTAGTTAGTTAGTTTTCGAAACACAATCAATTTTCACACATTTGCTCTTACATCATAATATTGTATTTGGCTTGGCATGGGTAACTAACATGCTGCTTTGTATGGTCGACTTTAATTTTACATAATATTTTGTTTTCTACAGTATTTTTATTGAATAGAATAAATGTGCTATCGTTTGCTGTTGGTATTGTATTGTATTATTTTATTCAAACGTCTCAAGGTGAGTTATTAGTGTGAATATTATAGTAATTCAAGATAAGCATTACATCATTTCATTCATGGTTACAGTTACATAGATTATTGTACAGTATTGTTTTTATACTTT
>JABASI010003510.1:0-16303 GCA_019776505.1 Tomocerus nigrus
AGAACTTATTGATAGAATAGAAGGAAATTGAATAGTCAGATGGGGATAAATTTTTGTTTAGCTCCATGATAATTACCCCCAGTGGCTAAATCCTTCTATATCTAATGCCTACACCTTAAAATATTTGATATTATTTATTACTCAATAAACCGTTCCCATAATATTTACATGGACTCCATATTGTGGAGGGAATGGTATTGTACAGGAAAATCTGGTTTTCGTAGATATAAGTATTACAGGCCAATTATTTGCATTTACAATATAATATTTGATATTAGGCACACATCTATGCCTAGGTGTATTTTTATTAAGTTTATTGTCCTTTGACAGTGATTAACAAAAATATCTTAAAGTTACATTCCTTAATCCTTTAGTTGTTAGTATAACTTTAAACTATTATTATGTTTAGAAAGATTTTTGTCGTTTTTACAGTCTAGCTCCTGGGGTCTTGAGTCTGATGTCTGAAGATATGGATATGGAAGTAGCAACTTCAACTGTAACAGCATCTTCAGGAAAATTTGACAAAATCATGGTTGAGATGAGGGACAACCAGGTTCCAATTATATACTCAGTTAATTATACTATACAAAGTTTCGGAATCGAAAAATGTCATCCGTTTGATGTTTCAAAGTGGGGAAAGATCTTAAAGGTAAAATAATAATTGTTCGATGTGATGAGTAATGAATATTGTACTTTGTAGTAGTAGTAATTAAATTTTATGATTGCAGTAATTAATTTAACAATGATATATTTTTGCTGCTATTGTATATGTAATATTATTTGGTTTTTAGTTTCTCATACAGAAAGGACTTTTGGAGCGAAACCAAGTTGTCGAACCTAAACAGGTTGGTGAAGAGGAGCTTTTAGAAATCCATTCCCAACGGTACTTGACACAGCTAAAGTCGAGTCGCGTTGTTTCTTTAATATCTGAAGTGTGTGTGCTGCAATTCTTTCCATCTTGTGTCTTACGACGTATCTTACTTAAACCGTTACAGTAATATCAATAAGATGAAATTATAGTGCTTTCTGTTCAAAATATTTGTAGTCTTCAACTTTATTGTCGAACTTAATTTTATTAATTTGATACCTAGATTCCAGGTTGGTGGTTCTATTTTAGGCGTGAAGTTGGCCATGGAAAGAGGATGGGCTATTAATCTCGGAGGTGGATTTCATCATTGCTCTCGTTCTAAAGGCGGAGGATTTTGTTTTTACGCCGATATCTCCCTTTGTGTCAAGTTTGCCTTATCACCTTATTTTGAGAAGGTGCAGCGTATTATGATTGTTGATCTGGATGCTCACCAGGTGATAAAAAAAATTGTTTTACTTCAGTTTTTATTAGAAAATGGATGTTTGGAATTTTAATTTTATTTGAATTGTGTTGCACTACAACAAGGGGAATGGCTATGCCCTGGATGTGGGACCAGATAAAAGAGTTTTTATTCTGGATGCGTTCAACCAGAGAATTTACCCAAGAGATTCTGCTGCTCTGAAAAATGTTCGATGTCCTATATTTCTGCAGCCTCTCACGGGCGATGAAGAATATTTAGAAAAAGTTGAAAGGTACATTTCGAGGTTAAAAATAAAATTATTTTCTACACGTAAATGGTGAATATATTATTTGAAAATTACTCTACATTTCAGGCAACTGAAATTATCTTTGGAAGACTTTCCCCCACATCTTGTTATTTACAATGCTGGAACAGATTGCTTACAAGGGGATCCACTAGGATGTCTCTCTATTACTCCTGCAGGTATTATAAGACGGGATGAACTGGTTTTTAAAGCTTGTGTGGACAGAGAAATTCCTATCCTCATGCTAACATCGGGGGGTTACTTGCCATCAACTGCTCAAATTATTGCCGACTCTATTGCTAATCTGGTCGAAAAGAATATTATATTTTTTAGCCGAACTAAACCAAAGACGTCTGAAGATAATAGTAGTGTAAACACCCTGTGATTCTGACTATTTTTGTACTTCTGTAATTATCTGCCATCGATTGAAAAATATGGTATCAACAATTACCCCAATACCCGATATTATAATTGCTGCTGTATAACCTGCTGCAAGCGTGTAAAATACTGTTCCGCCCTAGTCTGTAAATGAGTCATGGATCGGATGGATGTGTTGTGAACTGTCAATAATAAGATGCACTAAATATTTCAATGTATTCTGTATTTTTTAACTTCATTATGACTATGAAAACAACCATTTTCATTAGTTATAGCTAGTTGAATCAGGATAAAGTAGTCAATTTAATTTATAAAACAGTTTTGTTGTATATCTAAATAGAGTTTTTTAATTTTGTGTGACAATTTTAATTGCATTATATCGTGTTCTCTTCTCATTTTGCAACTCTTCGTCAGAAGGTACTTCTCCCCTTTTCTTATGCGAGCGCATATGAATATATAGATAATTTCTGACAGGAAATTTTTTGTGGCATATTTTACACTCATGTGGATTGGTTCCATCTGAATGAACACCTTGGTCATGGCGCTTTAGCATCCCGGGGCTACTAAATGATTTGTTACATTTATTGCATGGAAAAGACTTCTCACCAGAATGAACTCCTCTGATGTGAATTGTAAGGGAACTTTTTCTGAGAAATGATTTTCCACATAGGTCACATAGATGTGGTTTCTCTCCTTTGTGTCTGAGTACATGATAATTTAAAGCATTTTGGACAGCAAATCCTCTGTTGCAAATTGTGCAATGGTATTTATATTGGCCCAAGTGCATTTTAGTATGCGTTTGTAAGTAGGCTGGAGTTTGGAACATTTTCCCGCAATATCTGCATTTGAACGGCTCCAGACCTAATTTTTCGTAATGTTTACTGTGTCGATGGTCTCTCAAATTAGCTGCATTTTTAAAAGTAACACCGCACAAATCACAGATATATGGTCGTGCGCTACCATGTTTATTAATGTGTTGCTCCAAATAGGTTTTTGATTTTGTTTTGAATGGACACTGAGGGCAAGGGTGCACTTTGTTTTTCTCCTGTTGAAAATATCTTAATTGAAATTCTTTGGGGTGTTCTTGTTCAAAGTGAGACTTCAAATCCCGCATGGTTACGAAAACGTTATCACAAATGTCACAAGTTTTGTCAGTTTTCTTAAACAAATGAAACAAATCTTCAGGGTGAAACCTTCTGTAGTGACCTTTCAGGCCGCCCAAGTGAGCAAATCTCTTCCCGCATTTTTCAATCGAACACTTTTCGAATAAATCCTCTGTAGGTAATCGTCGTTTGGCCAGTTTACTGGGCAGAATAATTTCGCTGTCGTTTGGATGTTCTTTTTTAAAATGCTGTCGTAGCGATCTCTCAGTAGCATAACTTTTCGTAAAACACTTCGGACATGAAAATTTGTTAGTCTTTCTGTGATAGATCTCGTTGTGCTTTTTTAATTGCTGTTCATTTACCATTTTTGCACAACATTTTTCACAAGAAAATGGAAGTTCTCCGTGGAAGTTCAAGAAATGCACTTTCAGAGAATCAAGTTTTCTATGGGAAAATGGACACATCTCACATTTGAACTCCTTCTTCCCGGTGGTTGCGTCTTCTGCATTTTCTTTTGAAGAACGTGTCCCTTTTTCTGAAAATTCTCCTGATTCTGAAAAATTTTCTTCGTCTACAGGTAATTCAGGACCTTAAATAAACAATTTATAACTTAACGAAAATTTAATTCCAATTATTCTAATTATTTTACTTGATACAATTTAATGCTATTTGATATTAAAAATGCTAATTATTTGATTTGGTCTAAATAATTTATTAGGCAAAATAGGGAGCAGTTTTTTTTACTTTCATTCGCGGTAGAATGTTTTATCGGTTGAGACTGAAGGACTTGAAGGTGTTTTTCATTAGTAGAATCCTTATCCACCCTGTCTTCGAGTGTAGAAATATTGTGGTCTTCTCCAGTTGTCTGTTTGTAGGAATGTTTATTAATGTGGAATAAGAGATAGTTTGTGTTCACTGTCTTAAATGGACAATGAGGACAAGGATTCAAAACTTTGTCTCCGTAAAAATATTTTGTTTTAAAAGTATCTGGATGCTCCTTTTCGTAGTGAGACTTTAGCTTCCATGTGCTTCGAAAATTTTCGTTGCATACATCGCATGTTATGTTACTCTTGTTCTTGCTGAACAATTGCTGATAATCGTCAGCATGATGCTTCATACAATGCTTGCGTAAGCTAGCTGGAAGTAAAAATCGTTTTTTGCACTTTTGGCACGAATGTGGTTTTTCCAAGTATTCCAAATTTCGAACGACTCTTTTTACCGGAAACAAAATGTCGAATTCCCTGGCGTGCTTCTCCTTACAGTGCTTTCTCAAAGTATCATTTGCCATAAATGCTTTGTTACATTTCGGACAAGAGAATTTGTGGGCACTGCTATGAAACCGTTGTCGGTGTTTTCTCATTTCGCTTTCATTCAAGAACTTTTCATTGCAATTTTCACAGGTAATTGGTAATTCTCCATGGGTCTTCACGAAATGATCCTTTAAACGATAAATTGTACTGCACGAGTACCAACAAAGGTCACATTTGAATTTCTTGTTGGATTTAAAGTTATTTCTAGGATGTCTTCTTCGAGAGCCCCGTAGTTTGTCATCAGGTTCGTCAGATTCGGAAGCGTCGTCTGGTTTATACACATCAGAATGGTCAGATTCGGAAGCGTCGTCTGGATCATACTCACCAGAATGGTCAGCTTCGGAAGCATCGTCTGGTCTATACAGGTCAGAATTGTCAGATTCTTGATCTAAGGGCCAAAACAAAAAGTAATCTGTTAATTTATACATATGTAGTATACTATATAGACACATTTATAATTTATAGCGCATGTAATAAACTTACCTATGCTTAAATTTTGTTGGCAGTTTTTGATAGGTATAGGTATCCGCTGAAGTCTAATTGAAAGCAATTTTGTTGGGATTTCTATTGGCACATTTGAATTTGCTGATTTTTGACTGCCCGTTCCACTATTTTTCCCATGGGCAATTGAATTTTCTTCGTTTAATTTAAATTCGTTGTGTCCATTATCAGATTTGCTGTAGATAATATTATCCAACTTGGTCAAAAGGCTTTTTAGGCTCTCATCATTGTATAGGGAGCTGTTCTGTAATGGGGTAGAAATTATTTTCTGTCTGATTTGGACTTTTGAGGATAATTCTGGGGAGGGTTCAATGTCAGGCAAGTCAGCTCCTTGTTGCAGACTATCACTTATAGGAATATCGTCTGGATCCTGAATGGCCTTTTCGTTTCCTACTTGAAAATGTTCATGGGCTTCGTCAGAGTCTGAACTTTCTTTCTTGAATTCTGTTATTAAGTCTTCTACACAGTCCGGATCTTTAATACGAGCGAGAAAACTTATTAAACATTTTATAATAAACTTTACATCATATCAGTTCAAATTAATTTTCCTACCCTCGTAATGCTTTTGTGTAAAGCATTCTCGAACGATTTCTGTTGCTCCCCAGTCAGAGTCATCCTCGTTTCTTGAAATTCTTGATCCTGGAAATTCTGGGGAATTTCTTCTAGAGAGCTGAAAAGTTGTTCTGAATTCCAATTGTAAGGAATGAAATTGTTCTCTCAGCGACAGTATTTGATCATATACAGATTTAGCTTTCTCCACTAAAAAAGCGCAGGAATCACACCAGCGGATCCATTCGCAAGGATTTCCGTAATCTTTCAAAAAGTTTAGGCAAACGCCTTGCGGTGTTTTAAAGAGCTTTCTCACCAAAAATATGACAACTAGCTGTTGGTTTAAAACTGAGGTGTTTGGTTCTGAAAGGTTCAAAAATTATTTGAGTATATCTTCAATGCACCACCTTATAAAATAATATTGAATATAAAATTAATTTATTTAATTTATAATAAAAATTTATTCTATATTATATTATTTTACTTCAACGATTCAATGGCAAAATGGTAATTTATTATTTGATAATTATCAGCTTTTCTACGTTTACTGTTTACAAACAAATTAATGACTTACTTGTAGTTTTAATATTCAAATGTGATTCTTGTGAATTGCCAGCTGCAATTTTTGAATAACATATCACACACTTCTTGGTTTCCATTATCATTTATGCCAAAATTCGAACTTAGAATTAGCAACATGTACTAAATACTAAATTTTAAAATACCTATGTGGCTTAACATTTTTGACGCAATTTTCTAAAACACATGCACATGTATGCACAAAACAAACTAGAAAGTAAAAGTAAACAAAAGGCAGCAATAGTACTTTAAAAAACAGTTTATGCTTGAACCTTTGGCGCTCAAGTTCTTACATGAGATGAGACTGAGATCGTCAGGGTTTTTTTTATTACTTTTACATGCTTTTACCCACAGAAATTATTATTATGTTTTGGTATGCGGTATTATGTGATCAGATCAAAGAAGTCGTCAATAAAGCTTATCACAAAAGGTGCGGTTTGCGAGTATGAGAGTACGAGGAATAATGTCATAATGTAGGATCTCAAAATGCATAATAACCAACCTTAAAAATAAAGACGACCATAATAAATTCAAATAATAAACCCAACACCCAACTTAGTACGTACGCTGAAATGAAGGGTTTACTTTACCATTTACAGAAATCATAAATCTTTTATTTACACTATACAACTGTAAGTAAAAAGGGTATAACTATAAAATCATGAATTGTAACAATTAATAGTAGTAAAAGTAAAAGTGGAGCACTATTAGTATAGAACGCTTGCATTTATCGAAAAAGACACTACTTAGTTTAAAGTTTAAACTTTAGGTACAGTTAGCAATTTAGCATACACATGCCATCAATAAATTACCGTCATTGCTGCAGCTCAACCATAAGCATGTCTGGAGTTTTAAATTCAATCGTATTTTCCACATATTCCATCAATTCAACATGATCTTCTTGACTATTAACAATTTTAACATCAGTTTCAATATTTTCGACAACAGACGGTTCTTGTACAGCAGGAGCAGGAGCAGCAGCAACAGTGTGAGACATTTCGTGTTTTTGTAAGCCATGTTTTTGTCGGAACCTTTTGTCGCAAAGTGAACAACCAAAAGGTCTTTCCGTGGAATGAACTTGTTTGTGTTTATGCAGGCTACTGAAACAACTGAATTTTTTATTGCACAATTCACATTCATAAGGTTGTTCTCCTGTGTGGCTACGCATATGAATGCGTAAATTAGCTAAAACTGTAAAGTCTCTGTCACATTGGGTGCAAGGGTACGGTTTTTCTCCCGTGTGGCTTCGTGTGTGTTTTATAAAGTCATTTCTATGATTAAACGGTTTTCCACAAAAGGAGCATTTGAATTTTTTCCCTTCTGCATTGGGCCACTCCTTAATTTCGACAACATTTTTATTTCTAGATTTTGGCTTCTTTGCCAGACCGGAATGTACTTTCTGATGCAGTTTTAGAGTGTTCAAGGCTCTGAAACTTTTCCCACATGTTTGACAAAGATGAGGTTTCTCTCCGGTGTGCAACATTTCATGTTTGTGTAATTCCCCTTTCCGAGAAAATTTCCGGCCGCATTCAGAACATTCAAATGGTCTTTCTCCACTGTGAATTTTCATGTGCTGACGTAAAGTTTTCGGATGTGAAAATTTTCTGGAGCATTGTGGACATTCGTGTGGCCTTTCTCCGGTATGCGTTCTTAAATGAAACTTAAACTCTCTTTTGTCTTTAAAAACTTTTGGACAATGCTCACAATGGAGGGGTTGCCACTCTTCATGTCTTTTAATGTGTATATTAAGGACTGCAGCTGTTAGAAATTTCTTACCACATTGAGGACACAGAAAAGTTTCTCCGCTGTGAAAACGTTCTTCGTGTTTTCTTAAAGAGTCAGCTCTCGAAAACTCCTTACTACAATGGGAACAATGGTGATTCTTTTCTCCGTTGTGTCTCATCTCATGCTTTCTCCACTCTGCCTTACGTGGAAATGCTTTCTCACAAAATGAGCACTTGAACGGCTTTTCCCCTGTGTGTATTCTGTTATGCTGCCTCAATAATTTTGGATTTGTAAATGCTCTTGGACAAAGTGGACATTTATACGGCCGCTCTCCAGTGTGTTTCCTTTCGTGGTGTTGAACTTCATAATTATGCCGAAACTTTTTGTTACAATATTTACATTTATGTCGATTTTCAGTTTGATGTGATTTCTCGTGAGACTTCAAAAGAGCGATACTTGAAAAATTTTTACCACAAGATATACATAAATATGAACTTTCGTCGTTTTCTTCTAATTTTATTCCCTTTGATTTCTTTCCTGGACTATTAGATTTCTTTTTCGGCTTGTACTCCCCATCCGTGCCACCATAGTCATCATAATCTTCACCCATTTCATTGGAGGATTTATCAGAATTGTCCGCGTCGAATCCAATCTTATCTTCAATTTTCATGACTAATAAGTTATTTATCATTATTATTTATCAGAGTTAATAATTATGAAGATGTGAACAGTAAAGACATTAGTCCTAAATATTTAGTTCCTGTTTGTTTACCTTTTCTTTGATTCCTCCTGGGGCGACCATTTTCCTTTGTCCAATCTTCGATATTTTCAAGTGATTCCACTTTTACCCTGCTGAGTTTAGGTGCCCTCGAAGATCGTCGTATTGATGATGGTGTTTTTCTAACGTTTTCAGGAATATCAACACTAGGATTATCTTCATTTTGAAAATTGTCATTGGAGCAATTGGATAAATTATCCATAGGCGACATTATTGGATTGTCGAAATCGTGGTCAGCTTCTCCTTCGTCAGAAGCAATTTCTAGTTTCACTTCAACACCAACGTTTACAAAATTCTCGGCTTCTAAAATTATAAATAAAAAATTATATTTATGAAAAAACATACGAAAATTGCGTACATAATTTTTTTTTGAAATGTTTGAGAATATGAATAAATCATTTTGTATGTAATAAACTGCTTCAATTAAAAAATAAATGAAGCTAATCGTAATGCTAGTTAATCGTAGTCGCGAAAGTAGCGATAGTGCCATTAACATAAAAACACTTAATTTCATTACACTTACTTTGGACAACGTATGCTCTCACAAATTCTGTTGCTCTATTTTGAATTGCGTCAGCACCCCCACGGTCAACTAAAGAATTCTCCAAATATTCAGATTCAATAATTGTGGCTTTTATTTTACGTTGCAGCTTCTCCAGCTTTTTTTCCAACACTTTCATATGTTGAAACGTAATTTCTGCCTCTTTAACCAAAATTGAACAAGAAGGGCACCAATAAATCCAGGAACATGGGTCTCCATAATTTTTGAGGAGGTTGCAACATCCATCGTAAGGAATTTCAAGGAATTTTCTCAACAATAGTATTACATGTAGTTGGCTCTTTAAAAGTGCATTTTCTTCTATTTCTAAAAATCCATAATTCGTGTCAAGACATTATTTACATTTATAAATAGAGTAAAAATGATTACTTGACAAATGTAATTAACAAAAGTCGGATAAAGTATTAATAAGCACCTTCTGATAATAAATAATTATGCAACTAACCAAAAAGCTGTCCAGTTTCGACCGCTTCTTTTTCGTTATTCATTTCTAGAGCAGGTGCCTTGTAGCAAATGAAACATTTTCTGGCCTTTCCCATTGTCAGCTGCTGACTCTGTTCCATTTTCCGCTTAGTGATTCCTTACTAATAACTACGGAAATAAATATCATATGACAACGCATTTTTGTCATCCATTTACTTAATTAGTTGCTCATGTTATGTTAACGGTGGATGAAAGGCGGATATAAATGAGAAACAAGCGATTCAAAATTCACTTTATCCTTACAAAATAAATACAGAAATGTTGAATGTTTTAGGAGTTTAGGTGTTAGGATCCCTCAGCTTTAGTGCCGCTACAGAATATCCCCAATGGACTTTGAGTGTCGTAGTACAATTGAAAAGAATGTTTTGCCGTTTTAGAAGGAATTATTTTGTGAATCATGATCATTTGATCATTAGAAAACTGAAAAATTGGAACACCAACTCAACTTTCCCATTTCTCGTTTCAACTTTAACTCCTTAAGATCTCAAATCTCCCCCGTTCCAACATATCTTAGTCACAGAATGTAGTAAAAGTAAATTATTACCCATGTCCATAGGTCCCCCCTCCCTCCCCATTCTCCCGTGCAAAAATTGCAATACATTACATTTTAGCTTAGCTATATGCAAATTACTTTCCTTTCTAATTGCAGTTATCCTAATAATTTTGGGTCACTTTTGAAATCTGTAAAATTCTCAGACTGTTAGGAATCTAATTTATTAGTCGAAGTTCACATTTATTTAAATTGGGTGGAAGTGTGATCTAAATTGGAGATATAGCTACTTAAAACAAATGTATTGACAAAAATGACGAATTAATGTAGTCTTAAACTACCTAATACTGTGTTAGAAACACATACAAATGTATATATTTTTTACGGTTATCTGTATTGTAATGTAACATTTAACGTTAAGTATGGTACTTGGCACTTGGCACTTGGCACTTGGCACTTGGTACTTATACCTACCTAAATAAAACCTATGCGAAAAGCTGGTTCTTTTGTACAGTTATAGGTACGGTACACGGCACACAGCACGCATTAATAATAATAATAATAATATGTCGTAACTTACCTAGGTGTACCTATTTATATAGTTTGATAATTAACTTATTTATCAAATAATTTCATTGTTAACTGCAGCTCTTCACATCTGATTAATGCTGTGGTCACACATCCATGAAAAGATTTTGTGTTCTCAAGCAAGAGTCACTTAATCACTTAATTTATATGAGGTATACTATTAGTTTTAAAGCTACTTATATTAATAACAGCTAGAAGAAATAACCAAAAAACAATAGTAAAAACGTCATAGCATGATAATCTTTGCAAGGATCAAAGCAAAATAATAACGATAAAAATCATAATTCGCCAACAGGATAACGGTGTACCTACCTATGTCCGCTATAAAGCAAAATCTTTTTCACTTAATTAGAAACAATTAATACACATGATTGTGTTTCTGAGGAAAATAAATATTCTAATCGCATAATGATGATTACGGTTAGTTTCTTGACTTTTAAGTAAGTTTAGATATAAATGATAAATGCATCATCCCTTAACTACAAATAAATAACAAGGTATAAACATATCTAAGTAAGAGATCTTTTCATTGTCTTTTGTATAATTATTAAACCATATATTAGTCCCAATAACTATAGGTAGGTACTGTATTTTCCTCAATTCGCAAAAGAGATTCGAGATGAAATTTATTTGTGTTTTACAAGTGTTCAAGTGGTGTCTTTTGCTGCCAGTGCTATGAAAAATGCAAATAGGTTTCACAAAATTCAATTCATTATTTTCTTAGTAAGCTTTGCCGTTGAAATTTCCTGGGGGCAATCAGGAAATGCATCTTTTTCTCAAAAGTACTTCGATTTATTCATTTCTCCGCCTTACAACCCCCCACCATCAGGGAACTCATCTGCTGCCAGTAGTTTTAATTTTGTCAAAAGGAAATATGACGAGTTTGACCTAAGATTCTCAAAATATAATCTTTCGGAAATTTCTAAAAAGTGTTCCAAGGACGCGCTATTTGGGAATTTCAATCCTGACCACCGGAGTGCAACTCGACAACTTACAGAAGTTTTTCTAACAATATTGGGCGAGTTGTTCTGAATTTTTGTAGCTTATTTTACATATTAATGGTTATAAAAGCTTATAGAAATGAGATAATTAAAAGCGACAAATTAATATGTATATATTTAATACTACAATAAAATTCCATGGAAAATATCATTTTCATATTAAAAAATAATTAGCATTTGATGTTTTTATTATTTCGAAATTAAATTTTCCAACTAAAATTCTCTGGAAATTCTTAAATTATAGCTTCGTATTTCTTCAAAGAATTTGGATCAATTTTTTAAACTTTATTTACATATATATAATAATCTTAATACATTTGAAAATGCTCAAAATTTTCTCAGACAGAGAAAATGGAACCGATATACTTGATATCGCTGAATATTTCAAAAAGAATCCCAACATTCATCCAAAGGTTTGGTACGAATCCTTTTGGACAAGCCTTCTGCTTCAGCGACCTAATCTCCTACAAGCAAATAAACCAAGCTCTTATGAATTGTTTCCAACAACATTTTTCCCAACTGCTGTTTTGGAAACAAAAACTTCCGGAAAGGTTAACTTATCTTAGTGTTGTTTAGTTGTTTTGTTACTAAAAACAAAACTAAGAACTAATGTTTATATGTATTAGGAAAATCCTGCCATAAATATCTGCCATAAAAATTATAAAAAAAAACTGAATAACAAATTGGACTGAAATTCGTAATTTACAAATATGAATGTAAA
Organism: Tomocerus nigrus; assembly: GCA_019776505.1. Taxonomy (NCBI): domain Eukaryota; kingdom Metazoa; phylum Arthropoda; class Collembola; order Entomobryomorpha; family Tomoceridae; genus Tomocerus; species Tomocerus nigrus. The sequence goes on from JABASI010003510.1 coordinate 12,338, forward strand.
AACGATAATTTTCAGGAGTGTGTTTTACTGGATGAGCGTATTGGGTATGACAATGGATTTGAAAATTGGCTTTGGTATTATCGGGAGGATATCCAACTGAATGCTCATCATTGGATGTGGCATTTATTGCATCCTACTGCAATCAATAAGACTATAGATCGGCGAGGAGAATCATTTTATTTCATTCATCATGAACTAATTGCCAGGTACTGAAATACAGATTACTTTTGTATAAGGCTTTTAGTAGAGCTATAGTCACTCGTAAATAATTATATATAAATCAATAATTTAAATAAATTGCATAAAAGTTTTGCATTTGTAAAAAAAGGTACAATGCTGAGCGACTTTCAAACGGCTTAAGAACTGTAAAGCCACTTAATTTTCAGTTGGATACTGTTCTTGAAGAGGGTTATAAACCACATTTGAGAGATGGAATTTCATCCTTTCCTTGGACTGAAAGAAAACCATTTAGCAAATTATTCGTAAATTAAATTCTACGTTTATATTTAATATGTTTCACCAAGAAATAGCTAATTATGACTTTGTTTCTTAATATAATAACAGGAAGCATTAAATTCCACAATGCAAGAAAGATTGATGAAGCTAATAACAGAACGCAATCGAGTCATCGAAACCCTAACTCAAGGGGGCGTTGTTCATGTAATCATAATAATTATATAAATGGTTTTTTCCAAAAGTTGTCCGAATTAATTTATTTTTCCTAGAGAAATGGTTTTCTTGAAATACACGACAATGACTACATAAACATATTGGGAGAATTGACAGAGGCTTCTAACCAGTCGATCAATTCGAATCATTATGGAATGGATGGCTACCACAATGAAGGACATTTCCTAATGTCTCTTGTCGATTCTTCACCGGTAAGAGCAAGGTTGAAAATTTGAAATGTTGATTCATAGTAATTATAGAAATTATTAGAAAATTATTAATTTTTTGACGAAATTATCGAGCAAATAACATCTGAGAGATAATTTACCTAATCCTTAAATCCAAATGAAGTTTTTATGCTTTTAGTTTTATAAAGAATGAATTGCAGCTTGCAATTAATTTAATTATTATACAGTTTTGGTTTTGGAAGCTATAATATCACTGCTGCATATAATAACTATGACAGTAATTTAAATTATTGCCGTGGGTATTTTCTTTTAGGGAATGGGAGGAGTACTAGCAGATTTGGCTTCCACCATGAGAGATCCAATGTTCTACCGTTGGCATCAATATGTCGACCTTGTTTTCCAAGCTTACAAAATTAGTCTATTAAAACCATATACTCCTTACGGCGTACTAAAAATAAACTTGTTACCGATGTTATTAATTTTTCCTAACTTCATGTCAAACGCTTGAAACAACTAACTAAATGTATTTTTCAGGGGAAATTTCCTTTAGTTTTTGAAGGTGTACAAGTAAAGAATGTCGTTGTTGTAAGAGAGAAGGATAGTGAGAAAATTCAAAAGGACTCTCCTGCAAATCACTTGGACACATTTTGGAGTATTCAAAAAATTGACTTAGGAGACGGCATCGATTTTAATCCAAATAAAATGACAAGCACCTCGCCTGTTGTCAGTGTTTGCGCTAAACATTTGAATCACGATGAATTCTACTATCAAATTGAAATAGTAATTTTTTGTCACAAATCATAACCCCTAATAAAAATTTATTTTTTATTGAATTTGCTATATTTCATCAAAAGTTGACAACTTTGGATGCAAAATACCTTTCAACCTTTGAATTAAATAATCAAAAGTTGCAATTTATATTTATTTATAGTACTACAGCAAAAATATAACGTTACTTATAAAAAAATATAACGTTACTTGAATATAATGTAATAATGAAAAATGTTTGCTTACAGGAAAACTATTTAGAAAAAATAACATTGGCTACAGTGCGTGTATTCATGGCCCCCAGGTATAAATCAGAAGGCAATAAAATCCGATACACAATGAGTGAACAAAGAAGCTTGTTTTTCACAGTGGATTCCTTTCAAGCCGTCTGTAAGTTTGCATAAAATTTTGGCATAAATTATCATAGATGGATAGGCATGAAGATTTTCACAGAATTAATGTGATGGTCCAGTTACAGTTTGATACTATATGGTGCATGCCAAAATAATCATTAAAATATTTATAGTTATTAGCGAGTTATTAGTTGTTGTTCATGTTTACAGTGAAACCTGGAGGGAATGTATTAATTAGAAGATCGATTGATTCAACTTTAACTGCTGGTTGGCCGAAATCTGTTAAAGAATTAAGAGAGGAACTTGTTTCAAATGTTTCTCTTCGAATGGTTTGCGAGTGTGGATTTCCTCATCATCTTTTAATTCCCAAAGGCACTGAGGAGGGAATGATTTTCGATTTATTTGTGATGATCACAAATGGCATTGAAGATTTGGTACGAGATACTTCACCCACTCCCCAGCCAGTGGACGAACAAGGAAATGTTCTCAATCCTACCAACCAGTGCCCTCCGTCTCATATTCATTGTGGGCTCCCAGGGAGAAAATACCCGGACTCTAAACCAATGGGATATCCATTCGACAGGAAACCTTACTCGAAACCAATCATGGTCATGGATTTCGACAGACAGGGAAGTGTCATCAATCAAATTGTCCATAATTTGGAGGCTTATATCAGAGATATTCCTAATATGTACGCCACACAGGTCAGTCAATACATAACTGTAATATAATAATATATTATGATATAATTATTATAATGCTATCATTATCACAGATAAATACAAAATAATAATAATAAATATTATATTATATTGTAGATCGGATTAATTGAATCCGCTTAGCGCAAAAAGGTTACACTAACACTTCATTGATAAATATTTTCAGATTATTGTTCAGCATCACGATGAAATTCGAGGAAACGAATACACTATGAAGCAGCAAGAAAATTAAAATAATAAATTATGCATACCTACCCAAAAACAGGATTGAGGAGTGCGTTATTTTTTCTCGAAAGTACCGAGTACCTATACCGACCGTGAGTCGTATGACTATGGCCACGATCATGAGTAAAGAAGCAAGGTTGAAGGTATATTTTTATTAGCGGAGGAATTTATTTATTTTGAAGAAACTTTCTCGAAGTCTGTGGAGAAAATTCTAGGTGTTTCAACAAATATTCATACTGTGTAGACTGTAAATAGCCGAACGAAACTCCTATGTCAAATTTTTCACTTTCACGATTCGCAAATAAACAAAATATAGTAGCAAATGTTAGAAAAGTACGACTTAAAATAATAATGGACGCTAATAAATAACTAATTCATATTAACTTCATAATATTTTACTACTTACGTAATAAATGATATATTAATTTTAAAAAGGGTTTCTAATGTTGAATGTTCTGGGCACTGAGTAAGTAATAGTAGGCAATTAGTAATTATTAATTATTGAGTGTGAGCTAGGTGTAAGTCACATTTCATTTATTTATCCATATACAATTTATAACTCAGAAATATGTTTACTATACGGAAGATCGTTTTCATATCTGATATTTACAATTAAAACCGTGCTAGATTCTCAGTATGTTTATTTTTGGCAATGTAGCATGATAGCGTTAATTGGAGTTTTTGCCATTTTAAGGAAACTAAAATTCCCATCGTACATTTTTCTCACCAATGGATTTTCGCCATTTTTCACGGCCTCCACGATTAAAGCAAGCATGTTTTTCGTATGTGAAGAGTTATAAGCAAAAATAAGGTTTCGATTCAATTTCAATAATTCACTCGGATACGCAGAAACTAGAAAGCTGAAGTACAATTCCCAATTGTACTGCAGTTTGTTTGAATTGCTCTCCGTAAGAAGTGGTGGCCCTTAAAAGGGCCGTTGGTTCAAAATTAGAGATGAAGGGAGGAGAGATCGGACTGATTTATTTGGAGGAGGTGTATTTGGTGACGGCCTTGGTTCCTTCGGAGACGGCGTGTTTGGCCAAT
>JABASI010003511.1:0-16298 GCA_019776505.1 Tomocerus nigrus
AGTAACAAAATTGCTTATCAAAATTTTGCAATTTGTTACTTAGGAAGTTAATGCAGGACAGACTTGTCGACACGCCGTGCACAGATTTTTTTGTACTCTATCTATCCATGTAATATCCCGTGATTCTCTAAGACCACCATCTGACTGTCCTCTCTATAGGTACACCAAAATATCTGGCTTTATATCTGTACAAAATTAAGTTGATTAAGTTTTATTTTGTGTATAAATTGTAAAGCACACCGCTTAATTATTTTATCATTACTTTAGCTTGTCTGCTACAATTCAAAATTGTTATTGCAAATGAACTCGATAGTATGGTTGCTTTACCGCAGATTAAAAAAAAACTTTTTGAGTACCTAATGAAAATGAAATCGACTATTGGCAGCTGGGATGAGGTAGAACTGGTAGAAGGGTAAAACACCCTTCATTACTTTAGTAGCTAAGTAGTGAGACTCAAAAAAAATTAAATCAAATTAAACTTAAAGTGTTTGATGCAAATGTACTATTACCTATATCAATTATACTAATTAAAAGTACACAAACTTATGTAAATTGATTACGTTTGCAATGGCTGTGCCGCAGATGTATGAGTGTGCATATTTATGAACAACGACAAATTATCCAGTCGTTTTCATTCACTGACAGCATTACAAAAAGAAACATGCATAAAACGGGAAAAGAGCTTTATTTTGGCAAGGAAAAGAGTATAACGATTAGAAATGACGAAATGGAATATTATTTCCCTGCCTTCATTTTAAGGCATCTATTTCGATTAGGAAACTGGGCATTTGCAATCCCACTCTCAATTCATTTTAATCCAACAACGGAAATTTGGAATTGCAAATTACATAATTGGTCACAGGTAAGTTCTTTTATTTTCATTTTCTGAATATTGTTTTCTAACTTCTAATCCTTAATCTTTAACCTTGCAATTTTATTTAGGTCTTTTGTACTTTCGTATTGCAAGTTCTTAGTGGAATTTGGCTTTTGCACGTCGATTTGGCCCTATCAAGTCCTGGACAATCCATATCATTGATATTTAATGCTGTTTGCATACTCTATTTCATCTGTCCGAAAGTAACAATGATCACATACTGGAGAAAAAGGAAGCAACTGAAATGCATGATGAATGAATTGCAACTGACATGCACGCATTTTAAAATTTTAAACGTTGACGTTCCCAAAAGGATCTATGTAAGTTGATATAGAGGGTATTCAAATTATTTCAAATTGAAATGAAAGATTGCTTGACCTTGACGCTTGACCTTTTGAACGGGTATTCCGATTCTAATGACGTTTTCACAATGGAAAAAGGATGAAATTCTGAATTAGAAATGGTAATATGGTTAGTATTTCGTTTTCAAGCACTAATAACGACCCATTTTTGGGAAAAGCGAATTTTAAATGAAGGTGAAAGCGAGACAAAAAGGTGGTTTGACCTTTAATAACTCTCGGGTTTCAATTTGAACACCCTGTTAAAACGCATTTTAGGTCAACATTGCTACGATTTTTTTGTGCTGTCTTGTCTCTCTTTGGTCTTTGCACACTTTGGCGGAAGTTGTTGTTTTTCCGAAGGCTCCTGAAAGCTTTGATATCATGGAAAACGCATTTATTCGAGCTACGGCGATTTTTAAAGTAAATTGACATTCTTAACTGCCTTTAAACTACACCTGGATTTTAAAATAATTTAAAATAATGTGACAATTAGAATTCGCCGATAGGACTGGACAGGCTTCCTAAGGAGTTCATAGCAGTTTTCTACATCGTCACCTACTTTTATGTCGCAATTGTCGATCACTTGACTCAACTCTTAGTCCTGAGCTGTACTTGGTCATTGCGGCTCATGCTTCTATCGCTTATCAAACAGATGAAGAAAAAAATTAATTATAATTCAGCGGAGAGAATAAAAGTATATACTTTCGTACAATATTATCACAAACTGTTTATGATTAGCTTTTTGTACTGTAATTTTATTAAATAATTAATTAGGTATTTAAATTGCTATTCAATTTAGTTTTTTGGATAATTTAAGATAATGGATGCGTTTTCACAACTGTGTTCTCTGGTGGACGCTTTCAACGACGTCTTCTCCGGCGTTACTTTTTCCATCATATTTTTTACTTGGCCTTATTACGCATTCGTCACTTACGACTTTGCAAATCTGAACCTTTATGAACGTATCGATATGGCGCTATTCATTAGCGTGTATTTTTTAAATTTATTCATGGCAGCCGAATTCCAAAATTTGGTAAGACACTAAGACACACACCGGTAGCCTTCATTATCTATAACACAAGGGAATAATAAAATAAATAAAATTATCTGTAACTGCAAAAACCACAAGGAAATCACTTGATTCTCGAGCAATAATAATAATGTTATAGTCAATAACTTTTGATTATTAATTTTTTCAGACTGTACTGTTTTGTAAGGAATATCGTAAATTAAGCTCCGTACAATTGGAAAGCCTGAAAGACAGATCTTCGTCTGAGAAATTTTCGCTTCTGGTTCAGGAAGTACATGCGAAAGAAATCGGGATCAGTGGAGGAAATTCGCTCATAATAACTTACGGGCTTGTCGGAAATGTGAGTCGGAATATGCATTAAAAGCAATTGAATGATTTGCATGTATCTGATGTATCTGTGTTTTTTAATTAAAATGAAATATTACGATGAAATTTTCAGATATTATCCCTGATTGTTACATATGCAATCATCATAGTTCAGTTTACAAGTCCTTGATTAATATGACCGTAATGATTTTTGTATCTAACACAATTTTAACGAAGTATAATGTTATGGCTTTTGAAATGTTTGTATATTTATTCCCAACTGACTGAGGCTTTTTGATTGGCTTTCAAGATTTACACTTTTACACAATTCTCTTTTAGAAGGAATGTTGTATGCAATTGTGGAACATTATAATATTATAAATTGGAAACTCAAAAATTGTGACACTAAAAATTGCTTCTAAATAAATATATTTATTCCTCCATAATTCATGGAATTCTGATTTATTCCTTTACTAGTATTAGGTAACTCCACTTTATTGACATGTTCCATATGTTCCTCACTTTTTGGTCTTCCGTTAATTGCACCATTTTAAGAATAATGATTTTCATGACCAATTTTGAAAAATGCTCATGAAGACAAAGACCACCAATTTCTTCCCCTATTAAGCGCTTATTAAGAATAATGCGCATTATTCTTGTTACCTAGTTCATATCACACCACACCATTCGACTAAAGAAATAACGCTCTTCTACATGGCGTGTTGCAGTAGCATTACAACTTTTTTTAGTTATTAGTAGTTATCAAATGAGAGAAGAAGTCCCAGGGCACATTGCTTCTGCTGGCCCACCCTGTATATCGTACAAACAACGTAACCTGGGGTCAATAGATCGTAAAGCTATGCGCTACTCTGTATTATATCCTTTTGGTAATTGTTTATTTCTGTAGCAAGCCTGCCCAATTAAATATTGTTATTACTTACCTACTTAATGCTTGGTGTAAGGTGTTGACAAAAAGGTGTATACAAAAAGGGGTTCTTCCTTAGATGCATATATAAGGCATAAAAATAAATAGGTCATGCTGCCTCTTGAATTGGCGATATTTATTTATTCCCAAGCAGTCATTCTCAGTACGAATAACAAATATGATTTTTGAACTTTCCTAGAGATCTACAATTTCATATAATTCAAGGAAAATAAGGGCTTCGTATTGGATTTGTATTTCTGAAAATGTAATTTATTGCTACCCTATATGATTCGATTGGTATTCAATTAGGTAACCTTTCAGATAAGATGTCTGTTTTGACTCCCGAGAGTAAATAGATCTCTTGGGAAATTGAATCAATTTTGCATACTTAGTTCCAATATAAAGTTTCGCAAAATCTCTCTCTATAGTTTTTCCAATAAGAAAGTAGAAATTGCATGACATAATAAAATTGTTTGTTGACACGACTGAGCAATATGCTCAATTGGATTTCAATGAATATTTATTCGGAATTTTTATGTGTCGGCACATGGGAAATAGAGGAGTTTGAGAAGGATCAATGAATCAATAGAGCGACCTTGAAAACTTTTGGCACGTTCGTTCGTTCACATTGTGTGGATCTAGATTGCAGATTACGTTGCAGTAGTGCTGCTCGTGGAAAAGCCAGAAAATGCACAATACAAATATGTTCATATCTGCACAGAAAGAGGCTAGCATTATAGTACAAGTCCCGGGTATTATACAAGTCTCGTATGTACTTATTCCAGGAATGATTTCGACCTACTACCCGCTACTCCTTCTACTCTTACTCTTGTAAAGCTTATAATAGTAGCCATATACAAGTCCCGGGTATTATATAAGTCCCGGGTGTTATGCAAGTCCCGTAGGTACATATTACAGGAATGAGTTAATTCGACCCACTACCCGCTACTCCTACTACTCTTATTCCTATAAAACTTATAATACTAGCGAGATACAAGTCCCGGGTATTATATAAGTCCCGGGTATTTTACAAGTCCCATACTTACATATTCCAGGAATGAGTTCGACCCACTACCCGCTACTCTTACTACTCTTATTCCTATAAAACTTATAATATCAGCAAGATTCAAGTCCCGGGTATTTTACAAGTCCCGTACTTACATATTCCAGGAATGAGTTCGACCCACTACCCGCTACTCCTACTAGTCCTACTACTCTTATTCTTATGAAACTTATAATACAAGCAAGATCATTTCATTATAGTTCGATAAAGCAGTTAGGCGAAGGAAAGGAAAGCTAAAGTGTACCACGGCGCCGAGATTGGGCTTTCTCTGGAGCTTTTAAACGGATGTTGGCTTTTCCTACATGAACACTTAGACCCACAGCATCGATCTCTCTTCTCACTTTTCCTCCTCAGTTGCTTTTTGACGCGACCGCTGCCGGAACTCGGTTTTCTCCCGGTTTTAGCTGATTAACCACTACTTACTGCATAAGTTATTAACGAGATCGTTATTAAGACCTTTTCTTACTATATTACCTTTCTCCAGAGTGAAATGAAAGTGCCTTGAAATATTTTGTTCGCGTCTCGGCAAAATTATAGCTCAAATATAAAAATGACTTACGTTTTCTACTCTTTGAAAGGGGCTGCTATTTTTGTTTCCAGTGTCCACATTGTAAGAACATTTGACGAAATTATTTAAATATTATTTTCAATATAATTAATAATTAATTATGATTATTTTATTTCCTATACAGTACAATGGACTTGGACTTCTCATTCAGTTTATTACATTTCCCATGGTATTTTCAGCCAATTCAGCCATTGAGAAGGAAAAAATTGTACGTTTTTCTTACGATTTACTTTTTCTATTTATTTTGTGCGGCAACCAAGGTTCATCGTGTATTTATTACTCTTTCCAAAATATCCTTCAAAATATTTGGCCTAGATTATATCTTTTTGACATTTCCATCGTTCAATTTAAATAAATATTTGTATTTAAATCATTTAATACATTTTATAGCTTACCAGGCTGAAATAATATTGAAACTCAAAGGATTTAGGGATATTTTGAATGAAAATTCAATAATTTCATTAATTTCAGATCTAAACATCTTTAATTTACACTAAGGGTGAAATAATATTATTTTAGCAATTTATTTAATTAGTAAAATAATTATAATTTGCCTTTCTAATTTATTGCCTACATAATTTTATTTATTTGTCAATAATATTTCATTTTGTGAAATAAAAAAAATGGGTAGAAAAAATTTTAATTAATAAAAATTGGAAAGGGAATTTATATCACCTGTTCACCGGTAAACCGTATTTAGTGTGCAATTCGCTTATTGTAGAATTATTAATGTAGTATTAATTACTATATTATTTAGAGGTATTTAGAAAATTAGCAATAATAATAATAATATTAGCAAAGTACATAATATTTAAATTTGAATTGAATGCATGACATTGGAATGTAATTAATGTGGTACTATAAATATGTTTGTAGGTATTGAGCATTGTTTCAGAATCATTACGAAAATTGTTTGGATGCATCAGTAGAAAGCTAATTGTAAATTGTGGAAATCCAAGCTAGTAAAATGAGGTAAATTCCATTCAAGTGAATATAATTCCCTGTTTTTTCTCGCATTATTAAGGCTGAAGTTCAGATGTACGAATATTTACCGGGAATCTTATACTCTATATTCTATTTTGCTCTCGGGGTCATGATCTTCAAGGGAGTTGAAAGCGTAAGTCAATTTTACAATGCCATTATATATCTAGTTTAATTATATTATTGAAAAAAAAGGTGAGCGGAATTGAATTGTATTTTCTATTATTGCAATCAGTACCTACAACTAATATCAAAATAAAATATAACTAAAAACCTTTTTGTCCGGTAGATTTAATTAAAATACTATTTTCCTTATTACCAAAAGTAGCATGTAGTCTATAAATGTCGTCTAATGTTTAATTTTTCTTATCAATGCCATAATAACGCTGAAATTTTACATTCAGGAATCGGCAGTGATGATAAAAATACCGGCTTTGTGTTTTGCCGTCTTGCAAATTGTATTTGTTGTCGTTCGAGCGATGTTCGGTGTATTTCCAACTCCGATTATGATGGCGGATTTAAGTGAGAGCGAGAACCCGTTGCATTGGAATATTTACAAAAATATTCAATACTTCACGGTAAATCTTTTTTAAATCATTATTACTTGTTTTCAAAAACACTGAAATAAATATTTTCAGTAACATACTAAATATTGTACTATTATGTAATATAATTTTTAGAAAATTTACGTTAAATTGGCCAATTTAATATTTTAATAGGATTTATAGTAACCGTCATTTATTAGCCTCAGTAAAGCAAAAATTGGAATTATTAAAATTAAAATGAAAGGCAAAAATTAAGCTGCAGTAGAATTTTGCGGGGGTCAACCTGCCCGGAATATGTATTTTAAAATTTTTCTATTTAATTTTTGATTTCCTTTTAAGACGCAAATTGTCTACGAACTACTATTGTTTTTTTTACAAAGTTGTGCTTTGTTGTATGCATACATTATTTTAATTAGGGTTTTCGTGTGACTTTTTTCCAGCTGCGTGTGTTTTCCCACTCCACCAGATAGCAAATGACTTTAACTGTAATGGATGAAATTGGGAAACCACTTTTCCCATTTTCATCCATTAGATATATACCCATAGTTATTTGCTATCTGTTGGATGGAGTGGGAAAACACGTAGCGGGATCAAAAGTCCTTAAACGTTTATAAATGTTCGCTTTTGTTATTTTTCTTGACAGATGACGGTGTTAGGCGGCGCTGTATATTGCGTGGCTTTGTTCCTCGAGTTGCAGCAGTTGTCAGGATTTAACTCGGATGTGAAGATGTTTTGTATTTCAAACTCCGGCGGGGGAAAGCCGGTTCAGACGAAATGTGCTTGTGGGAACGAGGCTCGCTCCACCTCACCTCCTTCCATCTCGCCGCCTCAGAAAAAATCCAAAAGTCATCGGCGCAACTCTTCCAAGAGACACCAGCAAGGAAATAAACAAGAACAGGAAATGCCCTCTCAAGGGGAAAACTGCGGACATCATGTTCCTGTTCTGATTGACAACCCGCTACATTTCTACACTTCCGGACCGGCGGGACGATACTAAAAATTCCATTTATAATTCCTGTTCTCCTCGATCAAATCTTCTTATCCTGTCTCTTTCAAATATTTAGAAATGATCAAAGAATTTCACTCTTCTTCTTTAGAAATAGATAGTTTCTCATCTTCCTCTTCGATAAATAAACAATATTATACTCATACGTCCTGGTCGCTATGATTTAAATATCTAAAGGCAAGTTCTACTTCTGATGAAAAACAAAATATTGTCATATTTTGTATATATTTTCCACATTTTCATTTCGAGTAAATAGCATTATAGACATCCACTATTTCTTTGCGCATGAGTCAAGCAGCAAACCCACTTGGAGTGTAACAAATGTTCAAATTACAAATGGATTTAGAGAAAAACTTTTATTTTTCTTAACAGATGGAAATTTTTGGGGTATCTATGACCCTATAAGTGTTTAATTTCGGCTATTATTTTTTAATTTTGAATTTGACGCATAAGACGAAAAATAGAAATTTTTCTGTTTTGACTGGATTTAACCCAAATGCTCATTTGCCTTCAAATGCTTTGCGCGCTTTTCAAAGTTCAATTTTGATTGGTGAATGTCTATAATAGTATATTTAATTTTTATTTTCTCAATAGTTCACACTTCGTGAATACGATTAGAAGGATATTTACTTGTATAACTGCAAGAATGTCAAAATGCGATGAAATTAATTAATCTGCATTTCTGCGTCGAAAAACATATTTTGTTGTAGACTACAAAATGTCTCACATTATCGTATGCAAGCATGTGGCAAATTTATTTTGTAGCATTCTGGCAGTTGCTTTTTAAATAAAAAAATCTTTTGTTGCAGACAGAATATATTTATTTTGAAAAAAAAAAGATGCTCATCTCATAAAAATATAAATAAACTATAATAACCCATTGTTGTTGATTTTCGTCAGGCTCAAAGACATGGAGTTGAATGGAAAACGTTCCTCCTCTCAATATATTATAATAAATATATAAAGTTGCAAAATGTCTCTAACAATTCTTCCATTTGTTATAAACTTAACTGTGTATTTTAAGGTCATTAGTGATTAAAAATGTGCTGTCTTTAACTAATTATTTGAATGTATTTACATATAGAGTAAAATTATTATATCTCCAGAAAGATATAATAATAATATTATTATTGTTACAGATAATAATTTTAATTACTTAATAGACTGTATTTCACCTTCCAATTGTTAAGAGTTTTTGGAAAATAATTTTTAGCTAAAACCCAAAATATGATAGTGTTGTAAATGAATAGGAGAGAGGGAGACGTTTCTAAAAGAGCCGTACTATATTAAAGTCTGTATCTTAATATTAGCATAGATAGTAGTATAGTATATAGTCGTTTAAAGTCCAATAAAATCATAATATACTGCAAGTGAAAACTCATTTTATGGAATTAATAATCAGTGCATTATTCAAGGATTTATTATTTATTCCCGGAACCATTAATTAAGAAGGTGTTTCAGCTTTGCGAAAACCGGATTGAAGGAAAACCGTTTGATACTATGACGTCTACATTTTTGAAAAGCAGTATTTTTGGAGGGCACCGAGCCAACTTTTTCAAAATTAACATTTCTGCATTACAAAAAAATAGACTTTTTAATAGTGGGGATACAGCAAAGAAAAAATTTATTTCGATTTTTATTGAATATTTAGAGAAAGATGTAAGTAGTTGTGATCATTAACTCCAGGTGCCCTATATATTTTTTCTCTAGTTTTTGTAAATCTTTTGTAACTCTGCGCATTTTCTAAAAACGCCGGAATCAATCTTTTAAGATTTCGCATTTGAATTACGAGACCACGCCGTGCGTTTTTGGCGTGTGTAGTATTTATGAAGTTACATTCTCATTGAAAGCAAACTAGAATAGAAGGTCGAAAACGAAAGTTTTCAAAAGCTGTCTTTAACACAGACAGGCAAGTAATTTATAATTATGCAATCTGAAGGATTCTTGCTATTTATTTACCTCGAAAACAATAAGAAGTATTTTTTTCCCCTTTAATTTTGAATCCACCATAAAAATTGCGAGTTGCAATTTAAAACTAATCGGCACACACGGAAAGAATGTTGAAGTAAATGAAGTAATGAAATTGTTTTGTGGCAATAAACAGAAATGCCAAATGGCAATGTTTCATCTACTTTCATAAACTGTTTTGTCATTTAATTCGAAGTTTTATGAAATGATTGTACATTGAGTCAATAAGTCAAATGATATCAAGCGTTGCGGGTTTACGGAAGATATTGGAATTGCGAATGCCAACAGTCAAGTAAATGAGCCCTTCAGCGATATTTCTATCTTCTACCAGCTGTGGAATAATATTAATATTCATTTAAAAAAGAACTCTAAACTTAAATAAAGTACAAAAAATAATTTTGGAGAATCCAGCTTACCCCAGGCCCAGGCCTGCTGAGGACCAGCCTTAGCACTTCTGGCATTTCCTGTAGAAATATTTTAAATTTTAATTGCAAATATCAATAAATATTTTAAATTAATTCTAACATTTTTTCAATTATAAATATCCATAAATATTTTAAATTAATTGTAAATATTTTCAATTTCGATTGTAAACATTCATAAATATTTTAATTTAATTGCAAATATTTTTTTACTTGTAAATATCCATTTACATTAATTGTAAATATTTTAAAATTTAAATGCAAATATCCATTAACATTTTAAATTTTAATTGTAAATATGCATAGGTAGGTAACTAATTTTAAATTAGTTAAGTCTTGATTTGTATTTTGTATTGGATTATTTTAAGATACCTTGCATTTCGTTGCCTTCAGATGGCTCTCCTTTGGCAGCTGCCATCACTGCAGAACAATGTCAATCAATTTAAATGTGTAAAAATGTAAATTTTCAGTTAATTTGAATTATTATTTTGCGGTACTTGGTTCCCATTCTTCACGAGGTCCTTTTAGCCCGAAGACATAACGACGATATGTTGTCGGGTTAACTTCTACCGGGATGAAGTCAATCGCATCTGGCCCTTCGTCTTCCATATCATTGTCCTCCGAGCGTTTTCTTCGACTTTCCCCAATCCCCGACCATGTGATTTTTTTCTGGAGCTTTCCATTAGCCTCGGACGTTACTGCAAGAATAACAACGACAGCCGCAAATAAATAGAGCACTACTTTTGGTGTCCCCTCCATTCTGGAAAATAAATCATTTCTTCCAAAATGTTTTCTATTTATAATTTAGCGTGAAACAAGGAAAAATCCACTTTTGCAATTTACTTTGTAATAAATGGCGAGAAAGTGCAATTCTAAAATTATAAAACTATCTTTAAAATGTCATTAATAGTCCGTGTTGTAAATTATAGCAAGAGTTAACATAGTAGTTAAAAATAAAAGTCCTCTAAACATATTTTCAATGGAAAATATTTCTTGTGTTTTAATAATAAAATAATTAATAATTACATTGTTTTACGTGTCCTTTATTAAAGAATTTAATGACGAAAATAATTTGCTTTATTTACAGAGCAGTTTCAGTTTCATTTTGTTTCCTGCACAAAGATAACCTTTCAGATGGCTATTCATTTTTTTTATTGTGTAATTTATGTACGTATTATGTGTATATCATTTCGGGTGACTGTACATAACTTTAATTACCAAGATTGGTATAATTAATTATTATATTATTAAATAATTATATATTTATTGTTTCTTAATAATTATGCTATTTATAGTTTATGTAATGAATATTATGTGCTAACCAATATTTGTGTTTCGCAATTAAACGTGCAAAATGAAACAATATCTAAAAATAGATTTGGAAACAAAAAAGTATCTATTCATCATAATTCACTATCGAGTACTCTCACTCTCACGTAATCTAAATTAGCATAGAACTTTAGTGCACGTAATTACAAGTTGAGTATAAAGTAGCAGTAGTCTGTCAACATCGGTTGAATGTTTTATTACTGTTACGATTCTATAATTGCAGCTAATTGAGCTAGGTATTTTAATTTTAATTTTGTTAGATTAAATGTAAATACCTGTAAGTATCTTTAATTGTGTAGGATTACAGGATGGACAAACAAATAAACAATGCAATACATGCATGGCTATTGGCTGCTACTCTGCAGAAGAATGCATGGTAATGCTAGCTGTGAATAACCTGCTAGGATTTTAAAAATGAACTAATAAAATATGCGTGTAGTGTACCTGCATTTATCATTTGGAATTAAATAGCCATATCATAAATAGTTAAGTGCATTTTGAAAGGTAATCTCTATCTAATTCTAATGTTAGCTCTCAAACAATCGGTCATTCATAAATAATAGAATTCAATTTGTGCTGGTGACTTAACTCACTTAACTATTTTATTGCAAGTAATGCACTGTCACCCAATTCTCATGCAACTGAATAATTCCATTAAAGAAGCTAGTTGTTGATAATAGACGTTAATCAACAAGGTTATTTATTTATTTTTATACACTCATACACTTATCTGTGCATATGAATGAGTAGTATACCTAATCGCCAATCCCTGCACATAAATTGTTACTGTACACTGTACGTACTATATGGACTTCTATTTAAGTACCTATAAATACGTCTATAACCATCTGTCGTAGTTTTATTTAACAGAAAATTCAATATAAAGTTCAATATAAAATTAATACTAATATTTTTATTTAAATTTTAGGGTTTTTCAAAAAAAATCAGTAAAACATGTTTTTCTATTTACCAAAAAAGGGATATTCCGTTTTTATTGGTTATATTTTTATCAAAAACTAATTGCTTTATACAGTACGAGTCCGTCACTGTTCCCAATGCAATAAGTTATACAATGCGAATAAAATAAATTCACACGATGGGATTCTAGAGTGATTTGCCAGGAAATGAATTCAGTGGTAATAAATAACATATCAGAATTTTAGCAGAGAGTAACAGTATAAGTATAACGTGTCTAAAATTCTGTTTATTATTAAGTAGCACTGAAGAAATAATTTAGGGTGCTCAAAATTATGCCCATGCATGGTAAGCAGATCAAGCAAAATATATACAACGAGCTTTCCCTTCTGTCTATCTGCATGTTGATATTAGATACAGAGTGTAATGGCAATGTTAAGGTTTGTCCACCCACTAATAATTAAGCAGCTAGCAAAATTAGCTATGAACTCGATCAATTTAAGTGCAGTTGAATACAACTTAGGTATGTTCAAATTTTATTGTTGAATCACTCTGGCCATATCTCCCAAACGAATACACTTAACAATTTCTGGTTTTTGCCTAAAGATTTATCCCATATCCTGCTCGGACTTGTGTTGCCGACTTTTCCATAGTACCTTGCAATTGCCCTGCCATCTAACTATAAAAGTGTCCGGCAAAAAATAATTTTATTCTCTTTATTTGTAATTGTATGATTCATCGGCTACAACGCCAGGCTACATCACCAGGTTACATCGTAAGGTTACATTACCAGATTAAATACAGACTCAGCGTTCTATTAGAATAAGTAATGGGTTATTATTGGATTTTTTTCTGTTGTAGATGACTTTTGTATTTTTCCCTGGTCTATTTACTTAGACTGAGTCTTTAATTAAACTACGACATATTATTAAATGCACTATTACGTATAATATGTACTTAGGTATGCAAATGCACGCAAATACTATGTAGTAATAGCAAATAAATAATATAAATGGAATAGCATCGCTAAAATCTTTTTCTTTGTTTTACAAGCCCCACAGTCCAGTTATGTGTGAAGCACTTTATCTTATTTAACTACCTACCTATTTATACGTAATAGATAATAAATAGCACAGACCATACCTATATTTACTTAATCTATTTACTTATATATTATAACATAGGCCATAGAAGAATGTCTACTGAGGAGTAGTCAAGAATCAAAGCGGAAATGTGTTCATTCATATTTATTGTTAATCTGTTAGGTCTCATGTAAATTGTAATGTCAAGTGGTAGGTAGGTAACGTCGTGGTAAAATAATTTCAGTTTTGAAATGAGCATCGGCAACAGACACGACACGCACTCTGAGAATCCTGCAAGAGTAAATGGAAATGATTTCGCCAAGAATGCACTTTCCTTCGACTTCAACACAATTTTTTGCGCACCTCGTGTAATTCGATGACCTTTTCTTCTCTTACAATCGAGGAATGGAATGGACACAAGTTGAAAGTGCAAGCAAGGCATGTAAAACTCCATTGGCTAATAGAGCTCTAATAATGTGCAACGTGTTCACAGTCCTGTTACCTTTACCACCCTTTAATTGCTCTCATCATCATAATATCCTATCTGCTACACGTTCTCACACATCACACCGCACCGCACCAGCTTCTCATTAGATAAAAATATCAAGAAATATAACATTTGCACGTATTAGTATAGTCACTTATGCAAATATCTGTTTTAATTGCTAATTGTGGGCACAGGAGCTAACAAACGATTATTTACTTTTCATCTGACAATGTCTTAGACAAAATAATATTATAATTTCATACGAATCACTTTCAGACTTCAGTGTCTGCTTTTACTAATAGGAAATAGTACAAATATTTTCAATATGCAAAGTATTTTTATAATTTTTCTGCTATATTAAATATTAAATATGCTTTTGCAATTATATAAAGTAAAAATAATTTAAATTCCCTTTTACCAAAGCGCTGTTTGCTTGGTGAACGTGTAAAATGAATTATTTGTCCATAATTTGTTTGCTAATTACTAGTGAAAAAGTAATATTTTTGGCAAATGGACAATTTGGATACACATACCCTAAACCTCGGATCCCTTTGACTTATCCTACGGTCAGAGCTGGAGCATCAACAGGTAAAACTAAAAATATTATCTTGTATCTCAATCTCAACGAGATTTTTTATTTTAATATCAAGATTTATATTATTGTACCTATACAAGTTTCTATTTATGACTACACGATTTGCATTTACCCATTTGACTTGACCAATTACCAATTATTAGTATTTAGTCGCAAAATTATTTCTTGTAATGTTCTTTCTTTAAATTTTTTGGAGATATAATTTTTTTGATAATAATTTGTGCAATTATATCTGATTCTAAAACTGCGTCACACAATCTTAATTCAAACATGAATTTTATTTTTACCTAGTCCTCCTATTATTCAATAACATAAATATAATTATAATCACCTAATTACCTACAGTAAAAAATAACACTGCAGTTATAAGCGATAAATATAAATATTTGTATATGGGTTTTTAAATGTTGATATGGGGTTAANATAATCACCTAATTACCTACAGTAAAAAATAACACTGCAGTTATAAGCGATAAATATAAATATTTGTATATGGGTTTTTAAATGTTGATATGGGGTTAAGGAGTGGTGTCCTCAAGTAGAAAATGTCAACGGTCCTTCCCTAAATATGCAATCAACGTCCAAATAAATTTTTAAATCCCCACTCCAAAAAAACATTTTTGTAATACAGAATTAATTTTTAAAAAGTTTGCTCCTGGTGTCCTCAATAAATATGAGTAGATTTCAAAATTTTCGACGCCATAATTTTGCGTTGTAAACAGTATTTTTCAATCCGGTTTTTGCAAACCCATCCTTAACAGTAGACAATGAAAACAATACCTAATATTTAATTTCCTCCATTTTTAATATTTTTGGACGCACTTCCTAAAATTAATTGCAAATGTCTTAATTGCTTTTACTTTACATTTGAAAAGTTCTATAAGTTTTGAAGGTTGCTTTCTAAGAGTGTGGAGACTCAATTTAATCCAATGACAAAAGAATAGTTGGTACATTTAAGTTAAATGTGGAAGCAAAATAGTTTAACTACCTAATCTTATAGCTATAATTTTCTTGCGAGACAAACGTGCAGATTCAATGTTGGCTACCATGTATAATGTATACAAATAATGTGTATCAAATGACAACTGTAATTAATAATTGAAACAATGATTTGAAAGTTTGAAACCCTGTGCTGTTGTGTTTGTGTCTTGTGTACATATCTGTGTTGCACAATAATGTAATTGATTTAGGTAGGTCAATACAACAAGACATTACTTTATGGCCAGAATAAAAACACCTGCTACATATATCGTTATCTGTTACCCTTGTCAATCTTTTCGTGCCCCATTCAAAGGGACTAAGCCAAATTAACTAAGGTCTTATTCAACCTGCTGCGTCCCTAACTTTATAAAATGAAGATAATAGTTCAAAGAATTATTCGTGGCGAACCTTTACGGCCATAAATAAAATGTTAGCGTAGGTATATTAATTTCATGTAGTAAGGTCTACAAAAATACAAATAATAATATTTCTAATTTCAAAATATTTTCATTTTTCAATGCAATCCTAACGTCTATAGCCATAGTATAGAGGATAAAATACAAAATTAGAGTTATTTTATTGTGTTTTATCTGGGTTATTACTACATTTACCTAATATTTATTAATTACTCATTTAAGTAAACCTACCATGATTTATTTTATTTTGGCCATTTTTGCAACAGATAAAATTTTATGTTGCTGCCATGTCCCTGTAAACAATTATTATTGGATATTTGGAATTATTTGATATCAGCAGTGGCTGTGTAGCTGCATAAATTCATTTCCAGTCGGCTAAAATGGAATCCCCATATTGAAAAACACACGAAATCACATGAAACCATATAAAAGGATTTGTCCCCGCGGATATTTGTAGTGGTTTT
>JABASI010003512.1:0-16296 GCA_019776505.1 Tomocerus nigrus
TTACCTGCTCCTGCTCCCTGCTCATACTCCTGCTCCCTGCTCATTTACCTGCTCCTGCTCCCTGCTCATACTCCTGCTCCTGCTCCTGCTCCTGCTCTGCCACCACTTCCTAACTTCAACCAATTCAGTTTTTGAGGAAAGTTTGATAACGTTCGACGAAAAATAGGTTTCTGCTAATACATTGGTTTGAGTACTCTCACAATGCCCATTGAGAGTCACCCTTAATTTAAAGGTTCCTTCTTTTGTTCTTCCATGCAATTACTGTATTGTATCATTTTGTTGTAGTAAATTAGTAACATTAGCTACGCCGGGTACGCGATATGTCCATTTTGTCCACAACTTACATGCAATTGTGAAAATATCATCTATATAACCTTTTAACTCCTTTATTTGCTACTTTCGATCATTACATCCTGTAGATAAAAGGACTGTGATACACGATACACTTGAGGGAATTTTTGTCCCCAGATTACAGTTTGGTTGATAACATTGCAGTAAACTATAGTTGAACGTATGCATTTGTTAAATACCGTGGTCTCACATCGCATGTTGTGCATTTGTAGATAGAAGATTGTGAATACAATTTTTTTCTGCATTTATCTGGTATAATAGTAAAAATAAGTAATAACTTGTATATTATAATAATATTATGTCGTGTCATTATTCATTTAAATATGTTTAAATTACATTTTACATAAATGTGAGGATCGTAAGTTGCCCTATGGTATATTCTTGCGTTAAATATTTGCTTTCTTTATAGTTGAGAATTGGGCACACGAAATGGACTTGGCTTCGAAAACTCAAACTGAGGAAGAGACAGAAGAAGCCGAAGAGCAAGCCCGAATCATGAGAATCACGGCGGATCAAATCGTTTCCGATATAATTCAATTGGCCCTCACCCACATGCTTTTACAGGCAGAGTCTGGAAACGATACAGAAAATCTTTTGGCTGCACTTCAGAAAATTCAAGTCCCAAGTGAGGACAAAAAGCACTAAAAACTTGATATTATTATGTACAAAGTAATGGAAGTTAATAATTAGTGTAATAATTATCTTTAAAAATGCAGACAATAAGGACAATCACGAACACACTGTCGTATTGTGGGATCCTCATATAGCTCAGTCTTCTAAAGTAAATTCTCTTGCCGAATTCAAGAAGAAGAAGGCGGAATTGGCCAGCAGTCGAGGAAATGATATTAGTACCAAAGAAGGATTGAAGAAAGCAAGCAAAGAAGCCATTGTTTCCGCTCTTAAGGATGGCTTAGCTCAAAAAGCTCAGTCTGAAGGTATAATTTGCAATACTTTTAATTTACTGTTACGAATTACTACGACTGCTGCTCTGCATAAATTTCATGTGAACTTCTATGTTAATGTAAAACGTACTTCATTAGAGCAGGAAGCAATATCCTTTTTAATTTTTGTGAAAACCTGTATTAAAATTCTATTTGTTACTTTGCATTTTAGAACCCAAGGCTACTCGTCGCTACAACAAAACCAAAAGCAGACCACAGCGGCCAGACGAAGAAATTACTCGACTGTAAAATTAAAATATCCAAGACCTTTAAAAACACTTGTTCATAAGTTTAAGGCACTTGTCATAATCATTTCTTTCGACAGTTGCTCGCTGTAACAATTTAACGAATCTTGATAATCGTACATTTTCTCCAACCTCGTGAAAAATGTTTTCTATCACCTTTCAATTATTAACTGATATGTACCCGATTAACGCATGCACACCACATGAATGCAAATAAATATAATATTTTTCCTGAAAAACAAAGTGTTGGAGTGCTGAACTTATGTGGATTTAAAAATCAAATTAAATTAATAAGGCTGTCTAGGTCGTAGTCTATAAACACAACATACATACAGAATACAGACACCTACTCCATAATATGCAAAATAAGGTAACAACACGCTTTGTTTTTGGTTATTTAGTTAACGAGTAGCTATAATATGTACTGCCTGCATAATAAGTATTTACTTTTAGCTAATTTAAATAGCTAATTGCTCTGTAAAAATATAACGGTAGAAAATGTTGTTCTATAGTCGAGTGACTCGACTCGAGTCTCATTAGGTATTATAAATATGTATAAATTATCACAAATTTTATAGGACACAAGCTGAGTTGTTCTATATGCACAATATTCTATTTTGCATGGATGATGATGCTAGCGAGTTCATTACACTTCTCTATACTTGCCACTTGCTGCTGATTCATAGCAGCCTTTGCAGGTGACCTCTAATTCCTGTGTGTGCTAGTATTAATAATACAAACAAAACAAACGCATAACAGCATAATATCAGGCCAGTTACTAATAATAATTGTGATAATACGTAATTTTATGGTCTAACAATTTACATACAGTACCTGCAAATTATATGCAAGGCATAATATGTAAATGTCTACTACATAATGTATATTTGTACTACTACTATATTGCTAGCATACTGTGTCCGCATGAGTTATAGTGTCGGTACTCCCAATTAAAATTAAGCTAATTACACGTGGTTGCGTAAGATCTTCTAAACTTCTAGATAATAATATTATTCTTATGTGTTAGGTTTATTGAGGTACCTGCACCCTCACTACATCGCATAGGTATGTATAGCGAGTAGCGAAAACTTATGATAATCATGTTTACATTTTCAGTGTAATAAAAGTACTAACATAATGCTATACGTTTAAAGTGTAAAAGTGCTAAGATGTAGTAATCATAAAGCACACGATTTCAATAAGAAGAAATCATAACATTATGTTTAGTCATACTTGGTTCGACTGTCTAATGATTTAATACTAGCACTTCATAGCATGACTAAAATGAATCATTTTCCTATACTATATTTGTACTTTTTGCACTTTTTATTATGGACATTCAATAGGGTTTCAAAATAAATGCAGTTATAGTTATGTAATGATGAAATATATGAATTAGAAAGATGATATTTCGTGTGCTAATAGGATCCCTAGTTAAAGTTCAATAGTATGAACTAAGAACAGAGTTGGCCTTGTCCTTGCTAAAATATTTGCGTGTTTATAATCTTTAAATAAAATCGATTTCAAACTTAAATCAAAACACTGTTGTCTGGTGATAGTGAACGGAATAATAAATACGCCATCACATAACACGAAGTCATAGAACAATGAACAATTTGCTTATTTCTTTCACAGCCTTTATTTGCTTAGTTGACTGAAATTAAAATGAAATGACAAGAGCATAATGAATATGCATTCATAAACTGTGAATTAAAAATATTGCGCTATATATAATATTTTGATTGTGTTTATATTGTTTTATGTTGTCGTTTACTCTCAGGCTGAAGAATAATATACAATCGATAAATCATACGCGATTTGTTTGCTACCACAGAAATAAATGTATCTGAAATAGGAATCAGCTATAAAATATGTAATCTGTACGGTCTAGACTCTAGAGCAGTCAAGCAGAAGCAATGTATACATACGTAGATTGTCTTTTAATTGTATGAACGTATTGAGTAATTTCTTCTTATTCGCATCTGGTCATATTTCATCGATTTTCTTAGGGCCAACCAAAGGATTATCATGACTAATTATTCGACGACCCTCTTCCTTGAAGTCAAACGAGCAATTATGCGACTCTGGATAACGGTGACTAGGGCAGAAAGTAAGCCCACAACGACACTGATAGCGTGTAGCCAATCCCAACTTCTTTTTGCACTCTAGGTGGGCACAACGTATGTGATTCTTCGGAGCTTTTTTAATAGTTTGATTACTTCCAGTTTCTATAAACAAAAGAGTACATGCTTTATTCCAAAATGTGCATAAACAATTTTATATAAAGTCCTTAATAATACAATTAACAAATCAGTCCCCTTCCCTTTCCTCCTCTGATTCATAATATGGCATTCAATACTCAATACGAAACTTAATTTTAAATAGCCACCAAAACTTTTATTACGCTTCCCAGGCCCAGGTTCAGACTCTTCTTCTTCCATACTATTATTAGATACATCTTGTGTTTGTAATTCGCTAAAGCTAGTATTAGGAGGATCAACTTCCATTGGCTCATCTGATGTCTCAGAGCTATCTTGTCCGTTACCAAAGTCATTGGTACTGGACATTTTTAATTTATTATTTCACATGTATTTTACCTCACAGGAGTCTACTAAAAATTTTGATCCAAGTTGACAAAAACGAATCAGTAAATCTATTTGACAGCTTACATTTAATGCGCACCTTTCTTGTGTTGTCTGTGAATAGGAACTAACTTTCGGATTTTTCGAACTGAAACTATCCGGGATAAAAAGGCGTAATAACAAAAAGTGAATGTGACTATAGAAACATTTTACAGCTACCTACCACCACTTCATATTTTCCGGAATAGGCAAACGAAAACTAAATTGGCAATTTAAATTTTTTGAGCACAGTTAGCACTTTAGCACTTAAAAACAAAAGTAAAGTTATAAACTTATCAGTTTTTTTCTGGAATTTTTGGTTATCGAAAGACTTCCCACGAGTTTTACGACATCCAGTTTTGTATTAAAGTCTTAAAGTATACTTACTCGGTCGTGATCTGCTGGATTTTGGACGAAATCCATTGGCATTTGTTGATGGACGAGATTGATTTTTATGAAGCTCTAACAACGGTATCATATTAGCATCAGCATTGATTGTTCTAACGCTCTTTATCTTCATTCTAGCGGTGACGCGACCAGATTCTAAATAACAAAAAATATGAAACATTTGATTATTATTTTTAATAATTTTTGCCCCTCAGGGAAAATATTTATTTCAAACTGTAAACATTGTAATTGCATACTAGATTGAGGAGATGTTTCTTGATTTTCTAATCCATCCGATGGATCGTTTTCGAACAGGCGATGAAATATCACAGTTGGTATAAGCAAATTAGATCTCGTGGACGACTTAGCATTAAGATTTGAACCAAACGTCTTTCTGTATTCATTTACTGTAGGAAAACTAAAAAAAATTAGAAGGTAGAGTAAGTAGGGGGTTTAAAAAATATCCATATGTTGAAGGTCCTGCCTGCACTTTGTATTGGTATTGAGGTAATTAAAATCTTATTAACTTCCTTACTTTTTATAAAATTGCTCCTGTTGACACAGGAGAACATTTACTTTTGCTCGGACATATTGTGCCAATTGAGCTGGTGAATACGGAGGACTTCCTATAGATGGTTTTAAAGTGGAATTCCTTCTGTTCTGCATAAAAATATCAGCAATTACTCTATTCAAATTGTACAAGTGAGTTTCAAGAGTCACAGTTGGAATTTGATTGGCCATCTTCAATGGTGTCGACAATCTGGAACTTTTTCTGTCACTCTTGGTCGCTGTGGACAATGTGCTTCGAGGATTAATTGGAGTTTTTGGAGTTCTAGTGATATTCACGGCAGTGCTAACAGATAATGCAGTACTTTGGCGCGATCTATTTGTAAAACCAGTTGTCGCTAAATTCGCTTGAGTTGGAATTTTCCGTATAGTTGTACCATAACCAAAGGCCGATCTTCCAGATTTCAAAGTCTTCGCAGTGGCAGTATCCCGTTTCAATAGAGGAAGTCGAAGAACTTCGGAGCTTTTAGAGTTTTTCGCACTTACACTTACAGTTACCTTCTCCTTAGGAATTACACTTTCTAAAATCGGAGTGCTGCTCCCAATCTGCCTCGATTTCTGCAATAAAACAATAATGGCAGAATATCAACTCAACTTGACTTCGACAAAGAGACTGAGACAAAGAATAACCCGGTTATAGTCTGCGTATAAGACGAGCGGTAAATAATATTTGTCAAAATTAAGGATGGGGAAGGGAATAGAATTCTATCGGGAATCGGGAGCGGGAGGAGAAAAAATATTATGAACTATTTTTAACAAATTAAATCTCAACAAAAAATATGATGTCAAAAATCATTTTGAATGAAGCTATACCTTTTAGTAAATTTTAGTTAGCTATAATTGCAAGAGAAAATATCTAGCGTACGGGCTCTTACGGGCGTTCGCTCATTCGCTGGCATCATGAATAGAGCCCGGGGGAGCTGCCCGTAAGGGCCGCCCGTTCCCGTAAGTAATGAGAACGAGGAAGTTTCCACTATTTTAGAATTTCACCCACCAAACTACAACTCTCAATGTGATTAATCTGATTAAACATTTTACCCGCTTTTTTCTTGCAGATAACATTCGTTTTTTGAGCAAGTTGACTTTTTCCATTGTAGCCGCATTTTCTTGAATTCTTTCGTTGACCATAGTTAAAGCAGAAGCATTTGTTCCAAAATTCTCCCCTTTCCGTCCATAGCGCCCGGAATAACGTGGTCCAATACTTTTTTCGGCCAATAAAGACTTAGCAGTCCTAGGTAGATTGCTAGTATTGTTAATGTAACTACGTAAAGATCCTTTTTGACTGTTATCTGAATCGGAATTTCCTGTGGCTTTATCCACCACAGTACCAACACTACTATCACGCTCCGGAGAATCAAGACATTTAAGTTTGATTAGAAAAATTCTTCCATTTTCTTCCAAAATTACAAACTTTGATTTCGGATCCCTCAATGCCATTTCACTTAGCACGCCACTTTCATCCGAATCACTCTCATTAATCTCCCCCAGCTCCTCCAAAAGACGTTGTTCTGTTTTCGATACTGCCCCTTTCTTTGTTTTTTTGAGCTTAGGAAGTTTCATTGGTTTTTCGTTACTTAGGTTCAGGGGGCTCAAGGGAGTCAGTGTAGAATTTAGGAACAAATTATCAAGGCTAGCAATCATATCTTCTATGTAATTTCCGATGTAAGATCTGTTAAGTAAAAAAAATAAACAGTTACTAATACTATATATACATAGAGTTATCTATGAACTATTTAAAAGAATTACCCATCCAAAAATCAGAGACACTAATAGTTGATTGTGTCACACTATTACCGTATATCTCGTATCAGTCCGATCGAGAAGTTTATGTCAGGCAAAGTGTATTTTTAGGGGTTTTAATGTTTTCTTATCACTATCACCTCGAATGCCATTAGCGTATTATTAGTACAAGTAGGGGTGAACTAGTATTTCTTTCCAAGTGTGAAAAATTAATAGTTCACCCGGCCATAGGGGGCGCACTATATCCAGGGGACGCACTTATTCGAGATATACGGTATGTTTGAAATAGAATTATCAGTATCACACATACTTGTGAGCTGTTTCAAGTGGTCCACCTTTGAGGGCAAGAACGAGCTTTACGGTGCAACCATCACAGAGTCCAATATCACTTAGCACTTTTTCATCGCGTAATTCTGTGTTATTCCAAACCAAATGTTGATCGTAAGGTCCAATTCCTAGAAATTCAGTAGCATAGCATGATATTTGTAGGACAAAATTCTTAGTAGAAACTTAGAAAGTAATAGCATATCAAATTACAATTTGCAATGCTCCCAAGTTAATCTATAATCTATCCCATCAATCTTTATGACTTATTTCCTGATTTGCTCTACTACAGTACACAACACACAATAACATACCGAATACCGAATCCATAAGTAACTACACTAGACTTGACTAGTCAATAAACGTTATTTTGTAAAACAGAACAGATTGCTTATTGATTACCTTCTTGGAATGCGATTCTAGCTTTAACAACATCCACAGTGTCCGAAGGATATGCAAACACTTGAAAATGGCTTCCGGTCAACGTGTCCACATTAAGCGTAAATCGCTTGTCGTCATCCCCTTCTCTTTCGTCTTCAGTATCGTCTGATCCATCTAAATATTCAGAGCCATCGTCTTCATCGGAACTATCAAATGCTGAATATTCTGTGTCTTTACGGTTAATATCCATTTCCGATGTATGTTTCGATTGGTTATTTTGTTAAGTACTGTTGTAATCAATTAACTGGCTTCCCTGACCTGCTGATCTAGCTAAACTAAACCAATTTGAAAGGTTCCCTTTGGGTAACAAAGATTTATTATGATTATAAATGAATCTCCCCCGTTGACCAAAGTATCTCAGTAGTGGATAAATATATAGGCGTAAGGTAGTTTTTCCTGGCAGTAACAAAAGGAGTTCTTTGCTATAAAACTACTAAAATAATTGAAAATACTAAATTACGGAGAAGTCGGAAGGGGACTGATAGGATTTCCTTTTCGTTACAGTTAGTCATAAGAACTTGGAAACAAACGATGATTTGGTTTTGGACCGTATCTTGTGTGTGTTGTCCTAAATGTGCCTGTGGTGACGGTGACCGCTTTTCTTATTCATAATCTGTTTGGTCAGGAGTAGCCAAGGAGATGTTGCCTATAGCATTGAGAAATATCGGCCACTGGAACTGGAAAATAGGTGTATGTCATATAGGCACACTTCTCTACAACTACACACGTTTAGTATGTGCCAGTGTGCTACATATTATACATCCCGTAAAATACATGTATCCTTTACGCTCTATTGCTGCTTGTCAATTCTGTTGTGTTTTCTCGCAGTAATACAATGGGATGGATGGGTATAATATAATGTTCCTGTAAAGAACAGACAACTTTCACGTACGTAATTTATTGCCGATGGCTTTGTCTGTTTTCACTCAGGAGAAACTTTTTACCCAATATGCTATTCATTTACTACACTCTAGTGAGTATTGCATAATAATGCTGGTAAAACTATGTTAGTCTTGCAATACAAAGGTAGCTCAGTAAGAGTAAAACACAGTGGTTTGCATATTTATTATTACATGTCAGTTTTAGGTAGCTACTTTGCCTTGATTTGGTTTTAGCTGCAATTCAGTTCAGTCAGGTTAAGTTCATGTTCCATGCCAATGTCTCCGTTCAGTCGATTGGAATGAATCAATCTATAAACCTGCAATACTTAACATTGAAACTCATGGAGGAACTTTAGGTAAAGGTGCAATGAGAAATATATAGTAAATAGTAAAGGCATTTTTCCAACATACTCCTTCATCAATGCTTAAACATTTCCAATATCCAAACTTGTCGAGTGTCTCTCTGTTATTTACATTCTAATAAATAATGTGCTACATTGAAGCAAAATAGTTCTTAACCTATATACTTACATACTACTTATCTTTTGTACGTTCTATAATTATGTCTGATTACCTATATAGTGATTTATATACACGAGGATAGAAGATGCATCAGTAATCCGCACAAATAAATAACATTTTAAACAAGAAATAAGGGCACTGAATAGTTAAGATAGAGTTGCACTCTTGTGAAGTAGCAATACAATTATTGAGATCAGAATGTACGTATATAATGAATGCCGATAGGAACAAAGAAATTGTAATAATTATAGAGGAATGTATATAAGTACATAGCTTGACGTTTTGTCTGTCAACGTGACATTTATTTGAAAGTCAATGCACTCAATGAAGTAAATGCCAGTGCCACCATCAATTTCTGTAGCGAGTAACCAGATACCTAATTTCATTTCCTGCGATTCTGACAATGCAATCAGTGGACACAATCAGCAAATCTGAGAGCAGAGAGAAAGGGAATTTGGTCTGGGATGGATGGGAGGGAGGAAAGGAGGCGGATAAAAGGTATATAGAGCTATCTTCCTCATCTATGAAAGTCAACATGATCAGCGTAAAACAAGGAGAAAACTAATAGAGAACAAGTTGACTGTAGTGCAATGGGATTCTAGCCAGTGGCTTTTGTCTCAAAGTCTCAATATAATTACAACGTGACATGCACTCCTCCCCTAAATTGCAATAATAGTACTAGTGTATATTTATTAGTGAGGAAGAGCAACTGTTATTTATGTGCCGTTGATTTTGATTGCATTGTTGCTACTGTATGGCTTCAGTTCATCCTTTCACCCATGAATCTTTCCTCTTGCTCTTTAATTTTATCGGAGAAAGCCTCAGGAGGACGAAATCTTCATGCTAATAATAAAGGCGTTTTATCTTGGAATTTTCCTTTCCTTTCTATAGACACAATAGGATGGAGAATTCCTCTGAGGCAGCAGCAAGACAAGATACTTATTAACTTAGAAGCTAAGTCAAATCAAGCCAGGAAAAACCACACACTTCTTTCAGTAGACTATGCAAAGGGATTTTCCTCGATCGTCTCGTAGGAAAACGAGCATCTTTTGTTGCCTCTCGCTATTTGGCTTGATGGAATTGCTGGACTTAGCCCAAAATTCGTTAAGGCAATGTCATTGTAAAAATTGTGATGACAAGAGTCTTAAGAACAAACTACATCCCTCCCTCCTTTCCCTTCATTTCCTTATCTTTAAGCCTAGCTTTTTATGACACTAAACAAAGGATTTACTTTTAGTTTACAGGAACAATGTAGTTTGTTAGCTAAAAAGGAGTAAAAGGAGCTATTGAAAATTCCATCGCATACTATATAAGATCATTTCCGTCTCATAAGATAAACTACGTCGTGCTCCACTACTTTATCGACGACTCAAATACCAGAGTTCACAGGTTGTTTATGTGTTTCCCTTAAAACGCTAAGTCGTGAAGATGCGGCCAATTCCCTAGTCCTAATATTCCATTTCCTTCTGTCTGTCGTGTTTACTTTATGGATGAACGTTTTTATATCGCATGAATGATAGAGCTTTTCCATTTTCCCAAACCCAAATAGCTCTTTAATAAACATCATTT
The DNA here is from genome assembly GCA_019776505.1 of Tomocerus nigrus. Classification (NCBI taxonomy): domain Eukaryota; kingdom Metazoa; phylum Arthropoda; class Collembola; order Entomobryomorpha; family Tomoceridae; genus Tomocerus; species Tomocerus nigrus. Next base: position 10,590 of record JABASI010003512.1, read on the forward strand.
ATCAAGCAAACACTATAGATTTCACTCATTCCTCCACTACCAACCATCTGTACATCAAAAAGAAAGTTGATTGCAATTTTTTCGTATTATTAGACAGCGTGCATGGATAAATATAATATTGACACAGACACAATTATTACTATTTATCTACCCTGTATTTTTTTTTATAGAAATGTGGATTATCGTCATGCACGGGTTACGAAATCAAACTCATTTCCTTGTAGCATCATAATATGTATTCCTATATACAGTATGATTCATTTTATTTTCGTATGCAAACTTTCACGCGGAGTTATCAAGTTTTCCCTGATGCTTTCACCAGGAACTCTACCAATACGTCGCTGATTTTTAGAACGTTGAATGCAAATGTTGTGTGGTGAGTGGTATATAAGGAGTTGAGTACTCATAAAAAAGGTTTATGTTTTTGTGTCCCATACTGCAGTCGACAGACTACAATACATTTGGCAAATGTTTATTCAATTGTAATGTAATGTGCCTACTATATAAGAGAAAAATTCCTTTTGTTATATTAATTTGAGATAATTGCTGATGTATGCTTGCTAACAGAAAGGAAAACACATTTAATAAGAATGTAATGAAATTCTGCATTCTTCTTGGTATTTGGCAATTCAATAAAATATGACTAGGACGAAGAATACGAGAGAATGTTCAACTTTCTAACTTATAACATACACACACATGTAGGTATGGATTAAATCTTACGTAATATACAACAATAGCTCGTCAGTACATTGACATCAAATTTTATGCATACGTGAAATGAAAACTACGCAGTAGAGAAAGAGTAAACTGAGAGAAGTAGTTAGGTTTAAATAACGACATTTAATATTAAATGGAGATGGGAAGAGGAAAATATGTTTTGTAAGTATCGTGCAAGCTGTATGATCCTGAAGAATAGATGACATTGGGATAGGATTTCTCGTAGGTATTCCAAAGATGATTGTTCGGAAGTCGCTGAGGGAAATGAAAAAGCGGATTGTACTGGATGTATTTATATAAAAGAGTGTGCATAGTGAAAAGGTTTGATATGATATCTGTCCTCGTATAGTGCCCGACAAGAACTGCCTCTCAATCTGTCACTTGAAAGCACAGACACTTACACCACTAGCACAAGAAAGCTAACGCCTACCCGTTTACCGTTTCCCTCTTATTAAATTACCGAAGCAAAGGGACGGGGAATTGGGCTTCATTTCGTTGTTATGCTCTAAGTGGGACGAAAATACTACATGGACACTTCTCCATTGTCGAATATATGTCACACGCAATTTTCTCTCTTCTCTAAAAGATTAGATAACTTCCCATCTCTATGTACTTGTCTATTTTTGCACTAAATCGGAAGTATGTCGTCTTTCGACGATCTTCTGTTGTACGCAGTCAAAGCAAAATAACATTACTTTATCCTGAATTGCGTTTTCCACTCAAAAGTGACATCATTGACTAAAGGTCATTTATAAAAGTGCCGACGTCTTTGTTTACACTCCATGCTTATATAAACTTCTACCATTTCCTTTTTTCCATAATATACGAGAAAAGTCTCATACAAAATAATTCACTTTCCTAACTGTCACTCCCAGTTTCCTTTAAATTTTCATTTTCTTCTTCATCTTTGCTTATAAAATATGTGGAAGTAAACAGGTAGCAATGAAATATAGCTTGTACCAATTTCAATAGTAATTATTTTATAACAATTGTCTCTTCTGCGCAGTACTAGCCGCAGGATAAAATCCTCGATATTCATACTCGGAAATGTAATTTCATTTCGTTTCTTCCAAATTACAATCGTTAGATTTAGCAATAGTATGCCAGTATCAGCTAAATAAGTGTCAGAATGAATATCACTAATGTGTTCTTCCTTGTACTTATATATATGCTTACTGCCCTGTAAATACGAATTCCACGTAAAGCTTTCGCTAATACCTATAATGTTAATACTTCCACCAGAAATTTTGCCAATTCACTCGTGATTTTGGTCAAGTGAAACTAATTTTCCTATGATCAAAGTTTTCAGAGCATGAAGGGAAAGAGAAATTACAGAATGTAATACACTGACACTGATTTCACGCGTGTTGTATACTGATCCGCCTTATATTTAATGTAATTGTGTTTTAATATTTGTGCGTAATACGACACTTGTGATATGGAAATTCACATTAAGGATCTGGAAGCCTCTAGACCCATTTCACGTTAGTAAAATGCGTCGTAGAGGCTCATAGACTAGTACCTACATAGGCAGATTTACAACAATTATTATTATTATAGTGGTATGCAAGCATCCGGAAATGTCGACCGGTGAGCCTTCAAAATAATTCTGTTACTTTCTAAATTGGTAAATAAATTAGATTTAACCAAGTCCACATCTAACATCTCTACTCCAGAAATGATGAGACTCAGAATGTTTGTGCTATGCATAATCCATAAAGCGTAAATGCAACATAAAAAAATGAACAAAAATTTCTGCACACTATTCGTAGTGGTGGAGGAAAGCGAAAAGCAATCGACGACCTGAAATTGAGTTAACATTTCGTTGTGTAGGTTTTTTTTTCGGTATGTGCATATCTACTTAAGACTACAAGCACTATATAAAAGACATGCAGATAGTCCTGTTCAGATATCATGTTTCATTGAATAATCCATATATTTAGCTAGTATGTACACTAAAGAGGTTATAGTGCAGAGGTTTAACTTTCTTTTATTAAAGTGGCATTATATCATAAAGTACGTATTCTAAAACAGGTCGTATCATTTTTATGATTGTATGCTCTAAGTACTGTGTAAATGTTTACATGTGGTCTTAAAAATAGATAAAAAGGTAACTATTAGCTTTTATTTTGTATGGAGTGATTTCTTGTTCTTTCTGATCTGTGTGTCTATTATACGTGGGTCGACCAAAGAATAAATAATAAGAAAAGGTTAGTTGGACAACAAAAGGGAAGGAAAGTGTGAAGAATTGTAATAGAAAGGCAATTCGGTGGTCCCTGTAGCTCAGTTGACTGTCTCTGGCTTCCTGTTAGCTTTTAGCTTAGCTATAAAAATGATATTAGAGCTGCTAGGACTTTGTTTCCCGTTGGGAGATGCACTAAAAGTAAAATATAGAAAGTGCCATTACGCCAAGTTACTTTACATTACATAGACTAAATGTACGTTAACGTTTCTCTTGCTATTCCCTTGCTGAAATCTCCCGAGAGCATCTTCCCAAGTTCAGCCGTAAAATACAGATACAAATACAACATGCAGTATTAGTATGCAGAATCGGGAGAAGATGCATGGGCACTGGTAGAAAACCCGATTCGGTCCATTCAGACTTTTCGGGGCAGAAGTAGACGAAATGCACGGGAGAGATACGGAGGACGGATAACTGGCTAATGTAAATACGGAATGTTTCACTTCTTGTGTTCAACCAAGTCCATTCCGCTCAGTTCTATCTTTACCTCTTTGCTGGCAAGAGATGAGTCAAACTTTCTCTGGCTTCCATTTCACACTGCTAAGACTTTCTTTCTTAGTCCTCCGTGAGATGTTTGACACTTAAATTCAGAAATACAGCACAGTCCACAAAGAAAGTGTGCTCCTTTTTATTAGTTCACTTAGTTCTGGTTTCCCTTTTATTTTACCTAATAACAAAATACTAGAACTGAGCTTGACTTATATTGTGTATAAAGTGGCTGGCGGTTTCCTCTGTGGTTTCCCAAACTCTTAGGAATACATAAAACGTAAAGGAACCTAAACCCCGTGGATGTACCTATAAAGAAACGAGTTGTGTAATCACGCAACATCCTTAGTTTCGTGCTGTACCTTTATTTCCGTGCTTTTCGGTGGGTACTATAAACAGTCCCTCTATACATTTACTTATTCAATATGATGAAAGTTCCTCCCGACGGCCGTAAATTTTCAGTGAGCTTTGTAAGCGAAGCTTTACCAACTATTACAAATGGACCCAATCTGGGGCAGACTGATCCTGCTCTCAAGGCCCTCCAACAAAAGATACTTCGCCTTCAAGTCACACAGGTTATACTAGTAATTCATCATTTTTTTATGTACTACAATTATAATAAATAATCTATTTAATCCTACCCATTCTCTTGGTTTGTATTGAATGTCCATCTTTTCGTAACTGGATGCTAGTTCCATTGTCTAGATGATATGAATTATTATCAGTTCACTTTTATTCATAATACTAAGCCCAAAAATATTAAATGAGATTTTTCAACATTATTATGACCTTAAGGATATCTGTGTGTGTTCATTTCAAACATGTAACGTGTTGGAAACGATCAAAAGTGTTTGAATACAGATTAGATTGCAGAAACTACTCAGATTACATCTTAGAAAAAACAGAATTTTGATAGTAAGTAAAGAATGGGGTCCTCGAACTTTACATTCTGGAATTCTTAATACACTACAGTAGTAATTGGGCTGCGACCTTTTTTGGAAACTAAAATATACCTGCCTAGATTAATGTTGTTGACTTGTTGACACTGTATGTAACGAGTTACAAATAACGATCTACCCATTGTGTTACATTCCGAAGTACATTGCAAATTGAAATGCGTCATTTTATCATACTCATGCTCAGTGATGATTATCAAAACAATTGCATAATTAATTTTTAATTTCGACATGGAAATTTCACCTTATACTGATGTATTGTACGATTCTAGCTTGTTATATTTGTTAATAAGCTCTGATGTGAACTTAGTAGTATGTTAAATGCCAATTGATAAAGGGCTGACATTATGTTAATTTGAAATTTTCCCGAACTGAAGTACGAAATAATGAAGATAGTAATATAGTATTTGTAATTGAACAAGACCAAAAGGTTTTGAGGACATTCTTATCTTTTCACAGAGATCTTCACATCTATTTGTTAATTTGTATGAATTTGTAAATAGTAAATACCTACCTAGCAAATGCTTAATCGAAAGGCAATAAGTGATAAAGGAAAAACAAAATTGAACAACGAAAGAAGTCTTTTGTTTTAGTCTTGCTTTATGAATGCATTTGTGTACATGACCCAAATGGGGTAGTAGAAGGACTGTATTAACGAATATCGTATGTATTTATTCGTATATATCGTATAGTATATTTATTCTAGTTTCATTGGTGTGCCTGGTGGGTTTTCAAAGGGCTTTACTCGTTTACTCACTCATGACGACAGAAGCAGTCATTCGTGATATTGCTATTCTTGTTGATACTAGTTATTATTGAATGAATTCATAGCTTCACTACTCTTTTCTCTGCCCTGCTACATCTATTCATTAATCTAGAGATACAATCTTATCTTCCACAAATAATGGAACACGTAATTCTATTATTTGCAGTAGAAAGTATCCTTTTCTTACGCTCTAACGCAGCGAGCACTCAGATAAGCAGAGCCGGAGCTATCATGAAAGTCAACATGATTATAGACGCAAGAGAAAAATATATAATAACATGTCAACAGAAAAAAGTGAAGTTATTCCTTCATTTCGTGAAAGCTTTCTTTGACTGCATGCTGATAAATGTTCGGTAAGGAAAACGAGCAAAAAAACGAACAGCAAGCCGTAACAGTAAAGCTCGCCTTTATTGGTTAGCCTGTAAACATTTTTATTGGCGACAGTAGAATAATTTATTCTATGAAATAATCTATTAACGTAATAATAGAAGCGGTATGCAAAATTTAATAACATTCGTAAGCATAAGCAGTATTCAA
>JABASI010003513.1:0-16294 GCA_019776505.1 Tomocerus nigrus
GTAAAGTGTTCAGGTGGGTTCTTAAGTGAGAAAGTAATTACAGGTGACAAACTTGCAGAGCAACTGAAAGAAATCGACAAAGAGTATTCTCGGAAAGGATTTCGGTTGAGTATTGGAATAGATAGAGTCAATATTTACTATTTGACTCAAGGATTAGTTCTCGCGTGTGAGATGATGAAAATCAAAGTTGATGGGGACTCTGAGTCGCAAAAGGCAATTTTAGTGCGACTTGGAATTCCTTTAGTGCGAAAAAATTCGGAATTTCAATTCAAACGGATTTTTGCACTTTCATTTTTAAATTCCTTTGAAAATACAATTTGCTCGGCTATGAAAAATCAAAGTGAATATGTTTTGGTAGGAGGGAAAACAATGATAATTCCTATTCCGACTGTAAAATATTCGAATGAAAATGCTGAGAGTTTCTTAGAATTTGACAGGTGTCGAATTGGACAGGAGCTTCATCGTTCATCAACATTCTACTACACTATTTGCCATCTTGATTTGAAAACTGTTAATTTGACGAATGTTAAAACTTCCTTTGATCACAATTATTTTTCTTGCATTAAAGCTATCAATGAAAAGAACACAGATTTAATGGAAGAACATTGCCAAATTGATAATTGTGTGAGAAAGGAAGAAATGAAACATTTTCAATATTCAATCTTCAATAAGAATGAACACGTGTTGACGAATATTCAAGAAGAAATTAAAATTCGATGCAGCAATAAATCAAATGATGCCACTGTGAAGCATACACCGGAGGATGGAACTCTAGTATTCCAACTTACATGTGGCTGCCGACTCATTCATGGCAAAACGCTCGTTGTCAAAACGGAAAGGTGTAAATGGAAAAGCAAAAAAGAGAGGAAAAGCAGCGAAAAAGAAAACTCGAACCAAGACGTTCGCATCCTACAGCTTTTACCTTCGAACTTTCTCAAAGATTTTCACGGATATGTTCTCAGTGTCGCATATTTAACACCCGTCAACAGCATCTTCTTTGTTAAATCATTTGTCATAATGGTTGAAATTTACCTGAACATTTTCGCCATTCGTTTGATGTACTTAATGTTTTTATCCACTTTTGGAGGTAGAAGAATATTTTTTCAGCGAATATGTATCATGGACTTGGTTGGCATTTACTACGTTCTACTAAGATTTTTACCTTATTGGATTCCTGGTTGGTTTCTTCGAGAGACGTACAATTTTTAAAACTATTCTATTTGCCAAACAAAATTTTTAGTTCATGAATCATTAAGCTAATCAATTTCCGAATCATAAAATATTATTAGTTCATGAATAAAATCAATTTATGAAATTCTTAAAATATTTAGTTTTTTCTACACCTTACACGGGAAATGGCTTTTGTGACTAGCATACACGTAAAACTTTGTCTGTTACAAATGTAGGATGAAAATTCAGGCATCTGGTGTCACATTCATTCATGTATATATTGTACCCATATTGCGGCTAACTCACTTTTGGGTTTCGGCCTCCAGCTCCACTTCAACATATTTCGAAATTCAAAATTTTGTCGCAATTGATCCCAACATTTCAAGAAATGTCCCCTTAATAAATAATATCCATAGAGATTTTGTTATTTACGTAGTAGCCGACACAGTTATCGAAATTTTCTATCCAGGCAACCCTAAAATAATAAAAAATGGACACCAAGATAACCTTTTCTCAAGCATAGACGACTCATCATTACTCAACTCACTCAATCGATACTAATTTCTAGGTTCCAATTAGATGATAATTATATAGATCACTCTAGATGTGTACGCAATTTTGAGAAGTGGAAACAAAACGGAATTATGGACCCTAAAAAAGGAAAAAATGAAGTGAGGAGAAGGTCCTCGGTTAGGGGGCCCACCAGGCCATCCATCCCCAATAACAAGGAGGTCAAGGAAATAACTAGTGACAGCCCCAAAAACCCAGTGGTCCCAGAAATGAATAGTGACAGTCCCAAAACCCCGGCGGTTGCAGAAATAAGCAGTGGTAACCCCAAAAACCAAGAGGCCACGGAAGTGAGTGGTGGTAGCCCCAAAAACCAAGAGGTCACGGAAGTGAGTAGTGGTAGCCCCAAAAACCCTGTGACCAGTGGTGGCCCCAAGAACCCCGTGAGCAGTGGTAGCCCCAAAACACCGGTTGTAGCGGAAATAAGCAGTGGTAGCCCGAAAAATCCAGTGGTCACGGAAATGAGCAGTGGCAGCCAAGACCGCATCAATAACACGACGGGGATAGCCGAATTGAATAACAGTGCCAGTCCTAAACCTAATACTGTGAAGGTGGCAGCTAGCGTAGCCAGTATCAATGATGAACTGATAGATGTCGGTGGTACGAGCGATGATAGCATTGCACCGAAGGTGAAAATGATGGAATTCGATGACATGCTGATCCACGTGGGAGAATTCGGTCATTATCAGAAGTTCCTTTTTGTCTTCCAAGCCCCATTTTGTATATTCCTTGCTTTCACCACCTTTGGCCAACTTTTCATGCAACTTTACCCGGATGTATTTTATTGTGCTGACCTGCTTGAATGCAATATCGGAAACATGACTCCTTTTCAAAAGTAAAACATTATTAGCGATAAATTAAAGTACAAGAAATTGGTGTTGACATTTAATTTTTGGCAGCTATACCGGCTTATTTCCTAACCAAAATGTCTTACCTATGTCATTTGCCAAAATGTTTCATAAATGCAATAAGTACGATTATGATGATACACCAAATAATATATTGCACACCTTTTTTCAGACAAATGTTAACCATTCCATTCATGGTGGAGGAAATTTCGTGTGACCTCACTGAATACAAAGCTAAAGATTTCGAAGCAATATCTGCTAACGAAAAAATAGCAATGTAAGATTCCTTAATGCTCCTCGTTCATGATCATTTTGTTCTTAAGCAAAAGTACATCAGGGGTTTGAATTTTATTTATGAACATTAATTAGTTTTTGTTGACACTATTTTTGGACTTTTCAGGGATCAAGGTACGTGCAATGACAAAAAATCTTGCATCTTCAACGGCACACACTGGTACTCCGATCCACCAACTTCGTTTTACAAGCATAATGCAAGTTTGAAACCAGATACTGGATCTGCAAATAATCCTAAACAAAAATTGCCTTCCAAGTGTGATAATAAAAACACATTTGTGAATTTACGACACAGTACGAGCTTCTCCTTCGATTATCATAAAAAAATTCCTCCAAGAAACGGCAAAACATTAGATGACTGTAAAAACGTAGCATGGGAAATTGAAGTAGAAGGAGAAGCTAACATTTTCTACCCTACCATTATTACTGAGGTATTTAGCGAAGATGTCTTTACATTGTAAAGTTATTAATTTATTTTTTATGATAATCCACAATTAATTATTAATTTTATTATTGTCATTTATGAAGCGAGTAATGAAATTGTAAGTTTTAGTAGCAGTTTCAGTAACTTTCAATAAGTTTTAGTGGCAGTTTCAGTAAGTTTTAGTAGTTTCCTAAGAACATCCGTAAGAGGAAGTTGTTACTTACGTAGTTAATAACGGACCCTGGAAAAATGTTTTCTTCTCGGGACCGTGAAGAAAAAGCTTCCCGATTTCACGTTCCCGCGTTGAAAAAGCTTCCCGATTTCCCGTTTCCGCGCTAAAAAATTTCCAGATTTCCCGTTCCCGCGTTAAAAAGTTTCCCGATTTACTTTACTTCCTTCCCGTGACCTATCGTCCGCATTTTTCGGGGGACCGGTTAATAAATAAAGATTTGTGTGGTATTTGGTATTTTATTTTTCATTGTCGATTTTGGATTGAATTTTTGATTGAAATTTTTTAATTTCTCCGCAGAATTAATATTTTTTAATATTTTTGGTTTTCCACAGGGAAACTGGTGGTGCAACGCAGAACTGTACATTACAATTTCCCAATCGATCTTTTTCGTTGGAGCAATTGTAGGCGGATTTCTTATTGGATATATTGCTGACACGTATGAATCTTTGGGGGTTAAGCTGCTATTGGAATATTTTTATAATTAGCATTTAAAAGTAATTACATTCGTTTAATTCGGCAGATTTGGGCGGGTTCCTGCCTTAATTACTGCTAATTGTATTGGAGCTACCGGGGGAATACTGAGTACACTCACAACAAACTTTTACCTGTTCAGTTTCTTTCGATTCATCACTGGAATGGCCTTCGATAACTGTTTCATCATGATGTATATTTTAGGTATAGATCATCGGATGATCATCTCATATATTAAGAGAATCTGAAAATCTCAATTACGATTTTACAAAAACCACAATTATTTTAGTTATTAAATCAATGATTTTGGTTTTCGTCAGTTTTGGAGTTTTGTGGGCCACACTATAGAACCATGGTCGCTAACCTCAGGTGATTTTTCCAAAGTTATGATTTTCAACAATTAATTCTATTTAATAATGCCAAGAATATATTAATATTATGATTATGATTATGTTCTTAGCATTGCAATTTTCTTCACTATTGGAACAGCCATACTACCATGGATAGCATTGTACATTGCAAACTGGAGAACATTTGGTTTAGTTGTTTCTGTCCCGATGTTTATATCATTACTAGCAATATTTCTAGTGCCAGAAAGTTCTAGGTACACCTTTTATTATTAATAATTCGTCAAAAACTGTTGAATTTGTTTTACCTTTTACCCAAAATAATTTTGATTGTTGTCAGCTAGTCAGTTGTCACATTCCCTGTTGTTATTTCATTTGATTTGCAGATGGCTCCTTTCGAAGGGAAAAGTGACAAGAGCGACTAACATCTTAAGAACATTTGCGAAAGTCAACAGGAAGAAAGTCGATGATCAAATATTTACAGATTTTGAGGTTTTTGGATTTTAATTTTCCAGACGATCATTTTATTCGAAACAAAATAAGGAAAATATAATTAATTATTTCTGACGTTTTAGGAAGGAGCTCAGAAATTCTACGAGCAAATTTCTAACGAAGCACCAGATCCAAGTTTAAAAGAAGCTTTCAAAACACCCAGGCTTCGAAGGACGTTTATTCTACTGGTTTTAATATGGTAAAGTAAGTTTTTTGAAAAAAAATTGGAGAATGGGAATGGGAGATTTCAGTGAACGTTGAAGATATTTTAATACGCTGAATGTTTGTTTCTAATAAGTTCAAGCATTGCTTTAGTTTACGATGGACATAATCGTAACATTCTCAATCTGGCAAACGAAGATTGGAATTTGTTTTGGATGTTTTCAATAGCCTCACTCACTGAGTTTCCAGCAGACGTTTTCATGATCCTAACTCTTGACAGATTTGGAAGAAGATGGATGGCTTTTGTTTCGATGATGCTTTCCGGAATTTTCAGTTTTGCGGCTGCTACACTTGACGGCGAACATGTGTGGACACCTGCTGTCATTCTTGCCATGTTCAGTCGCTTCTGGATCAACGTTGCTTATAATATTGGCCTTCAATATGCATCCGAATTACTTCCCACCGTCATCAGAGCTCAGGGAGTCAACATAATTCACATCATTGGATACGTCGCAGCACTTTTTTCTCCTTTGATTGCCCAAATTGTAAGATGTCATTCCTTTTGTCCTAGGTGGCTAGTTTCTCCAGAATGTTAATGCCGCCCGCGGCGAATTTAATTTAGTAAATCCTCGACGTAATTAATTACAATAATAATTGTAAATGCAAACGCTTGTCATGTTGATGACAAACTTACCCATGTAAGCGCAACACATTGTTTCGTCGAAAGTCGAAATCGAATGATGCCACAGCTTTTTACAGTGTCTAACACATTCTGACGTTATGGCTACATTTTTACAGGCGCTTTTACAATGGTTTATTATGATTTCGATTCAAGGCATTCCTTGTAATTTTTCATGATGTTTTTCATGAACGTACAGGGCCGTGAACATCCAGTTTTAAGTTTGTGTCTGCTTGGAGGGGTGTCTGTATTTGGAGGAATATTATCGCTATTTCTTGCTGAGACATTGGGGGAGGACCTGCCAAACGATTTAGCAGAAGCTGAAGATTTTGGAAAAGACCAAAGTTTCTGGAACTGTCCCATTTGCTCTAAGTAAATTAATTGCTTACACACAGTCTACTAACAATTTATCTTGTGCATATCTCAGGTGTTTTTTTCTATTTGGAATGTTTATTTTATCTAGGCATAAAGCACACCATAAAAAGATGAAGCAATCGGAGATATTTCGAAACTCTACTCTTCGAGCGTCCTCCAGAGCAGTTATCCGCACTATGGTACTTACTGGTGGTCCAACTGGTGGAAATCGCTCCGTCATTATGTTGTAATCCATTTCTTCATGAATCAACTTCTCAACAATCGACGAGACCATAATAACTGTCAACTCTATAAAACTAAATAGTTAAAATGCGATGGAGTAGTTGAAGTTAAATTAAAAAGTGCCAGCCAGCTCTGTGAAAATGCACCTAAATAAAAATAATACACAACAACAACAAACACCTCGTACTTGTACAGTAGTACAATTTATTTAAACTTAATTATATTGTACATATTTATTGTATCATATAGAACAGGAACTTTTTAATATTTTTTGATATACTTAATATACATGATATTTTTATATTTTTTGATATACAATTTTAATACGTAATACTTAGTAATTGCAATATTTTTAGTTTTCCTATAATTATACGAGCCGTTCCATATACCCATGCGATCACATTTCAATCGCTCATCATCCCAATCCACGAATCTAGGATATCAAGATTGCAAATAATCTTCAGAATCATTTAAGATATTCAATTTTGTAAGATTCTGCAAAAATACTCGCAGAGATGCCCTTAATTCCCACATTCACGATATAACGACCGTAATCTTTCGGGTGGAAGACTAATCTAGAGTCTATCGAAGGAAGGGACTATTATAGAATAGACATCTAAGATTATGAATTCTAGAGGCTTTAATACCTTGAATTGGAAAAGCCAGTCTCCAGCATAGACTAGAATTTTAGACTTTTCTTTTTTGCAGAAACCAATCCCACGTCTCTATTGTGTACAATGTCTATTCTATTACAGTCTCCAGCATAGACTAGTCACACTAGTCTCAGTGTTGTTAATTTTGGGTTCCTTTCAGTCAAGATTGAAATGATAGCATTACAGTTTGCGCCAAGGCGTTTCTAGATGACGATTTTGTTAATTTGTGAAACACAGGTGACGAAAATCGAGTGTTTGCTGGTGTAAAACGAAAGGTGAAGCTATAGTCCAGCGCTAGTCCCCAACTTGGGACTTTGGGAGGAACCCCGTAAGTAACCGTAACCAAGTTACTTGACTTCTGCCCCAACCGGAGTCCGTCCCTTGATTAATCCTGGACCAAACACTGGTTTTTCATCACCTGGGTTTCACAAAATCATCAGCGTCCTAGAAACGCCTTGAGTTAAGACAATAATTTACGGTGTTTTTGGATTGCTATGACACATTTGCGGCAAAGAACCCGTCCATAATAATATCTCGTCTCAGACTCTACCATAACTCAAAAGAAAGACGTCCTCGAAATCTAGGCTACATTTCATCATTATATAGAACTAATATTATTTTTAAATTAGCTACACGCACAGGTAGTGCTAGTGCAACCTGCTACAATACAGCTACTCGACTCTAATCCTTGCTGTCCAGTTTCCGTACTCCGTTTGCCTAGATGTATTGATAAAATTCCAACAGGTATTATGCTCATTTTGAAATAAGGAACATGGAAATCTCCACGGCTAGCCCAAGTGGCTCGAATCAAGCCGGCTCCGAAAATAACGTCATTGAAACAGAAATCAACAATACCAAGCAAGACACCATTCAACAACCTGGGAAAATGTTGGATTTCGATGATATGCTGGTACATGTGGGAGAATTCGGTCATTATCAGAGATTCCTTTTCGGATTCCAAGCTCCATTTTGTATGTTCCTTGCTTTCAATGCTTTCGGTCAACTTTTCATGCAGCTGTACCCGGATATATTTTGGTGTGAAGACGAATTTGAGTGCAATATTGGGATTATTAGCGACGTGCAAAAGTACAGGCAAATGTTTACCATAATTTCATTAATCCTTTGAATGATCGTTGTTTCAATAACCCGTTTTTGATAAATGTAGACAAATGTTATCTACCCCTTTCGAGGCAAGTGAGTATACCTGTGAGCTCAACGAATTCAAACATGACTACTTAGAGGAGATAGCTGCTAATGAAGAAAAAGCATGGTGACATTAATTGATTGAAACCATTAAAAACATTTCTTATTTCTCTTATTTATTTTATATATTAAGGGTAGAAAACAAGAGATTCTAGATTATTAGCTCTGATGATATAAATGATTGGTATTTACATGTAAAAAATACCCTATTTCAATCGACAAAGATTTTGAAGGAGTCATTGTAATCAAAATCTGAAATGCCCAAAATGTTATGAAGTTTTAATGTTGAATCTAAGAAATCAGATTGGGTACTTCGTTTGGAAGTTATGATTTTGAAAACAAATATTTTTCCATTTCAAAGATGAAAGAAAGATTTTCTTTTCCAAATAATAATAACTTCCATACGAAGTACCCAATCTGAATTCTTAGATATTTAAAGACGGCAACTCATGTACATTTTACGCATCTCAGATTTTCGATACGATCACTCGTTCAAATCATTGAGGATTTCAGGAAGGGTATCTCTTTTACATGTCAAAAATTCAATTGCCCTTTCTTGCCTGGCCTCTTTAAATAATTTTAAATTGGGTTTGAAAATTGGAGACATTTGTTATTTTCAGGGATGGAGTGTGCAAAGGCATGGAGTCCTGTACTTTCAATGGCACACATTGGTACTCTGAAAATGGAGTCTACGTACATGATGGGAGTTTGAGACCAAGTGGGTCTCCTGGAAGCAGTTCTGCTGGCAGTGGACGAATTTTGCCAGGAAGGTGTTATGCGAAAAATATGACTACAACAGTTAGTTTAAAGCCAAGCACGGATTTTGTCTTTTCCCACACATTTTTCGAGGCAAAAGACAAAGGCAAGACATTAGATGATTGCAAAAACGTCGGATGGCAAAAAATAACACCTGGAAATGCAGCGAATTTTTACCCTAACATTGTCACGGAAGTATGCACACTCATTTGACTGGATGTTTTCAAAGATCTTTTATTAATTATTTTTACAATCGTTTGTGTCTTAAAATCAATATTTGTGTATCGCCCCATTCAGGGACACTGGTGGTGCATCGCAGACATGTTGATTGCAATTTCCCAATCCATCTTTTTCGTTGGAGCAATTATCGGCGGGATTCTTATAGGATGGATAGCTGACAAGTAGGATATTAGTATATTTTCATTTTTAATTTGGATTTTCTAAACTCAGTAATAATCCCATGAACTTTACACATGTTAATATTCTCTTCCAAAGATTTGGAAGAGTCCCGGCTTTAGTTACTGCAAATTTTCTTGGAGCTGTTGGAGGAATCTTGAGTACACTCACAACCAATTTTTACTTGTTCAGTTTCTTTCGATTCATCACCGGAATGGCCTACGATAACTGTTTCATCATGATTTATATTTTGGGTAGCTGGTTTGATATTATTGATAATTTATTTTGGGTAGCTGTAAACACTTGAAGTACTGTAAAATTCCAAAAGGTTGTATTTCTTTCCAGTGCTGGAATTCTGCGGACCATATTACCGAACAATTGTTGCAAACTTAAGGTATAATACTATATACAAAGCACTAGTAAATGGGCCTTTGTGGAAATTCGCTCCCACCCCTCCTCTCCGAATTACCCCAACAGCCACTTGAAAAAGGGAAAAAATTCACAAAAATAAAAAAATATGAAAAAGGTTCCAGAACTGATACCTTATTTCAAAAACAATTGCAAGGAAGCTGAACAATTTCCGGTGGGTATATATGGGACCCATCCAAAATTTTTGTCTGGCTACGCGGCCATGTAAAAAGTACTAATGACAAGAACAGCCAGTCAGCAGCACACCCATCCTCAAACAGAAGCACCATTCTATTAACACCTCCTTATTGTTTTAAATAGTTCCCCTCAGTCGGCAGTTCGGCAGTCACTATTGAATTTTATATTCAACAAAGTAACACCTTAGATTATGTTTCAGTATTGCTGTGTTCTTCACCCTTGGATCAGCTATTCTTCCGTGGATAGCAGAGTACGTTGATAACTGGAGAACTTTTGGCCTTATTATAAGTATCCCCATGCTCCTGGCAATAGCTGCCATTTTTGTAGTCCCAGAAAGTTCTCGGTGAGTCCTTTATGGTCAATTGTTAATTTATTTTCAATTTTACAGAAAACCATATAATGGCACCTACTTCTAGACTTCAAAATGTGATGAAATAACCCTGTAGACAGCAATACATTTATTTATCTACGTCGAAACAATGATTTGAACAATGCACGAACGTTTTATTTGCAGATGGCTCCTTTCTATAGGAAAAGCAAAGAGAGCGACTGATATTCTGAGACGATTTGCAAAGGTGAATAGAAAGAAAGTTGATGAACAAATCTTTGTTGACTTTGAGGTGAGTAGATTGAGATTGGTATATTATTTTCAATAGAATGTTCTATTTTTGTGCATGAAAAGAATATTTTTTAGGAAGGGGCCCAGAAACTTTATGAGGAAGCCTCCAAAAAAGGCCCCGATCCATCTTTAAAAGAAGCTTTCAAAACACCGAGATTTCGGAGGACGTTTATTCTACTGGTTTTGATAAGGTAATGATATTTTGGAGATTTTTTTGTGATTATATTTTAAAATAATTGTTTCATGTCATTAGTTCAGGTATTACTTTGGTGTACGAAGGCCACAATCGTAACATCCTGAATTTGGCGAACGAAGAATGGAATTTGTTTTGGATGTTTTCGTTAGCAGCATTGACAGAGCTTCCGGCAGATATTCTCGTCATTCTAACTCTGGATTTTTTTGGAAGACGCTGGATGTGTTGTGTAACCTTAATACTTTCTGGTATTTCCAGCTGTGTTGCTGCGGCAGTTCCAGAGGATGCTTGGACCACCACTTTTATTAATGCTTTGTTGAGTCGCTTCTTTGTCAACATGTCTTTTAACATTTGTCTTCAGTACGCACCAGAATTATTGCCCACTGGGATTAGAGCGCAGGGAGTGAATGCCATTCATATAATCGGATATGTAGCCGCACTTTTTTCTCCTCTCATTGGTCAACTTGTAAGTTTCAGCGTTTTCACACTTTTCCTGTAAACTCATGGATATTGCTACACGGCCCCGTTGGGGGGAAAGGGTTTCGTAAAATAAGGGCTTAAATGTTTTTACGCAATTTGGACTGAAATGCAGGAACATTTTCGCACTAACAACTATATAACAATTGCAGAGATGTTGAATATATAATATATTAATATTATTATTATTAACTATATTAATCGTATCAATTATTGAACAGTTTTCAACGTACTGAGATGTTGAAAATTGTCAAAAACTACATTTTTTGATATTGTTTATTTTTAGTGCTAAAATTTTAAATCTTGAACAGGGACATCATCATTCGCATTTAAGCCTTTTACTTCTTGGATTGGTGGCTTTCTTTGCTGGAGTATTGTCGTTGTTTCTGCCAGAGACATTAGGCGAAGATCTCCCAAATGATTTAGTAGAAGCAGAAAATTTTGGAAAAAATCAAAGCTTCTGGAACTGTCCTTGTTTTGCCAAGTAATTCATTTTTAGCTAATGATATGATATAGCACACTGAATTCAATTTTTAGCGGGCCTATCTTTTTAGACCTAAACCGGCAGACAAAGAAAGGAAAGCAACGAATGGCAATAATGGCGCACCGATGCCAGTGCCAGTAGTAGAGGTAGAGGCAGAACTTGCAGAATACCAAAATATTCTTCGTGCACCATCCAGAGCAGATATAAGACGCTTTTGCAGCCCTGCTGGGGATGATCGATCCATAATGGCGTGGCTCTTTTCGTAAACCAATTCTGTACTGTAGAATTATTAATTTCAGCACTATACTAACTAGTAAAAGAGTCTTTTGAAACTAATTCGTAATCATAAAAATGACAATGTTAAGTTGGTAGATCTATTGATTTTCTTCTTCCTGACCTCCTTAGGTCATATAGTCATACTCATATAACATAACATACTTAATAGTGAAGTATAGTACCAGCCCTGTACACCCTGGCAGGTGCAAAATTTTGGCAAAATTTTGAATATCTAACAATAACGACATTAATATTATTAGGTGGTGAGTAAAACTGACAAAGGCATCTAGATAGGGATGCTGCGCTGGGGAGATAAGAAGGCACACAGGAAGTAAAAGAAAGACAGACATGCAGTTATAGCTTTTTTAAAGCATGCATATAGATGGCAGCATTATAGTGAAGGTAGTTGAAGTGAGATGATTCATCGGTCAGCTGTCGTTCGAGGATGAACCTAACCTAAAAAAATGAAAAGCATAGTAATAAAAGTACCCCCCAACAAGGGGTACGTGATCGTCTTTAAAATATTATGAGCCCTGAAGAGTACCCCCCTTGTTGGGATACTTTTATTACCATGCCTTTCAATTTTTTTAGGTTAGGTTCCTCCTCGAACGACAGCTGCAATCGGCCATGAAAGTGATATTAGAAATATTATGAAATAAAATGTTGCAAAACCGTGAAATGTTTCTATGTCCAGAAAAGTGTCAAGTGTTGCAACCGATAAATATTTCTAAGTTCTTGATATTTCTAAATATTTCTAAATATTGCAACATGTTGCAACAGAAAACTACTTTTTCCCTGCGCACCCTCTGCAGGAACCCAAACCCAATCCCCATTTCTTGAACCCAACCCAACGGCCCTTTCAAGGGCCACAATATTTTCAAAAGAACAAAGGTAATTTAGAGGCAAGGAAAGAGTTAATTGTAATGAGAGGTAATAAACCGGTGTATATATGACTAAAGTCGAAGCATTTTTGCCCGTTGTCCTTAGGTCCACGGTCCACTTGCCATTGTACCACTTCAGTAGTACCACTTGTTGGTGGCTTACGTCTTATGTACCCTTGACTTTGGGCACAGTTGAATGATTCAACAATACGTCCCCCAGACTATTTTGACTGAAACCACGAAGTTTCCCCACATGTACTACAAACGACAAGGCAAGGCACCCCAAAAAATCCATGGAAACATTGTTTTTAAGGGATAATCGTCTATTCGTCAAAGTAGAACGTTGCCATTTATTTGTCAACATGCGTAAAATTATTAAAATTATTATCTTTGCGTTTACGACATGATGGGGTCAACTAATTCGTGCAAAAATCTTATTGACTGAAAAAAAGTATATGCCATGCAGTTTTAGTTTGGGAAAACTAGAAGTCACAGATATGTCTAGTGCCAGCGAGGAGAGTCTCCAACTGGTGGAAATGCTAGAATTTGATGACATGCTGGTCCATGTTGGAGAATTCGGTCGTTATCAGAAATTTCTAATTATATTTCAAGCCCCATTCTGCATTTACTTAGCGTTCACTGCTTATGGTCAACTTTTCATGCAGCTTTATCCGAATGTATTTTGGTGTGAAGACCATTTTGAGTGCAATATTGGAAATCTGACTCCACAACAAAAGTATTTACAAAAAAATCGAAATATTAAATTTTAATTTAATTAAGATCTTGTTTTCGGTTCTTTGGCGGACTAGGGGACCCAGTGATATTTTATTGATACCTACCTGTAGAGTAGAGTTGGCCATTTATTGTCATTGAGTCATTTCAATATATGGCCACTCCAATATGAAGAAAGGGCGTGCACAGAGAATTCCAATACTAAAAGAGGTGTTAAGAATATTTTCATTGGGTCATCTAGCCAATAGTTATCATGTCATTACATTAAACATCTTTGGAATTGCAGACAAATGTTAACCACCCCATTCGAGGTAAGTCAATACACTTGTGAACTCAACGACTTCACACCTGACTACTTGGAGGCGATATCCGCTAATGAAGAAAAAGCTCGGTGAGTCACCGAAATTAACCTTCTTCAAAAATCGGATTTTATGATTATCTAGGGACCCCGAAGATCACAAGTGATTTGATTCGGAAGGCAGTTGCCGACGGCTTTAAAGATTTTCCTTATTTTGAAGTTGTCGGCAACTGCCTTCCGCCCGAAAACAATCATTTTTGGACTATGGGTTTGGGTACCTCCCCTAAATTAATACAAAATCCAATTTTTAAAGAAAGTTTTTGGCGTTGGGTGAAAAGTTGTAAAATTATGACTTTTAGAATAATTATTAAAGATTTCGTCCTAAAATTAACTTCTTTTCAGTGATCTTGCGTTAGTGTGCAAAGACGAATTATCATGTACCTTTAATGGCACACACTGGTACTCGGAGCATCCAGTTTTATTTTACGAGCATGTCTGGGGTTTGAAACCAAAGGGAACTTCTGGAAATAGATCTGGAAGTGGAGAAAGACTTCCAGAAAAGTGTGGTACTGAAAACAGGTCTACCACAGTCAGCATACAGCCCGGGACACATTTTGACTTTGAATCTCAGAAAAAAACTCTTTCAAAAAAAGGAATGACATTGGATAACTGCAAAAAAGTGAAATGGGAAAGAATCGCACCAGGAAATGTGGCCAATTTCTACCCATCAGTCGTCACGGAGGTATTGACCCCGTAGACACAAAAATTTAATATACTAATAATTATATAGCAGCTTCGTCTACGATTTGCAAGATTGTTGTATTCGTACTAGAATTCGGATTTTGACTAAAGAGTTCGGATTTTGATTAGAAATCCGCTTTTCACTATAGAATTTGGATTTTAACTAGAAATCGAATTTTGACTGTAGAATTCGAATTTCGACTAGAATTCGGATTTTGACTAGAATTCGGATTTTGACTGGAATTCTGATTTTGACTAGAATTCGGATTTTGACTAGATTTCGGATTTTGACTGGAATTCTGATTTTGACTAGAATCCGGATTTTGAGTATAGAATTCGGATTTTGAGCATAGAATTCGGATTTTGACTGGAATTCGGATTTTCACCATTAGTAATTCACCATTTAAATACTACTCCAATAATATAATAGTGTGACAACTGTTTTCATTTAGGGAAATTGGTGGTGCCAGGCTGAGGTTTGGATTACACTTTCCCAGATCGTTTTTTTCTTAGGAGCAATTACAGGCGGAATTATTACGGGATGGATTGCTGACAAGTAGGATATTACGTGTTTTTTATTTTAAAAAAAATAAAATGCTGAAGTTACATTTTTATTTTTTTTGAAGTGAGTAAATATACAGCATTAAGATTTTCCCTAGCAGATATGGCAGAATTCCAGCTTTCGTTATCGCAAATGTAATTGGAGCTGTCGGAGGAATTTTGAGTACATTTACCACAAACTTTTACTTGTTCAGTTTCTTCAGATTCATCACTGGAATGGCCTGCGATAATTGTTTCGTCATGATACATATTATAGGTTACATCCTACCTACACCTATGAATTAAATTATGACTATGACTAGAATTTCTGTAGACATAAAATGTTTTCGTTTTTGTCAGTTGTGGAATTTTGTGGTGCAACTTACCGGACACTTGTGGCACAGCTAAGGTATTTTATACTCATTCCTGAAAATGTGATTTTCAAAATTTGCAAAATGTTTAGTCCACCACAATGTTTTGCAGCTTTGCCATTTTTTTCACCATTGGATCAGCTACACTTCCATGGATCGCAGAATACGTTGATAACTGGAGAACTTTTGGCCTCATTATAAGTGTCCCAATGCTTTTAGCAGTAGTTGCTATTTTAGTTGTCCCAGAAAGTTCCCGGTAATTTTAAAAAACAATTGTAATTATTTCCATTAAATTATCTATGAATTTTTGGCAGACATCAAAATTCCAGCGAAAGAACTAAATTGCCTAATAATTAGAGAAGTCGAAATTAAAACCATTGTTAAACCAGCTTCAATGCAGCATGCAGTTTTGAGGACAGCACTGCATGTGACACTGACAGTGGCCCCAAAAACTCAGTATATACTTATTTTAAGTAAGGGTGCCTTCCAATGGGGATTGGGAGAGTAAGGTAACCAATGTATTGGCTGAAACCTTCCAGCACAGCCACAATTTTTTACCGAAAGCTAGCAAACTTTCCTTAGAAATCGGGTTTGATATTATCTAGGGCACCCGAAGGCCAAAAGGCTATGTTTTGGGTGTGGATGTAGTTGCCAATAATTTTAAATTGATTGCGAAATTTTTAAAGTCGTTGGCAACTGCCTTCCGACTCAAAACAATTATTACCTTTAGCTTTCGGCTGCCCTAGATAGTATCAAATCCGATTTTTAAGGAAAGTTTGGTAGCT